>JAQIWG010002106.1:0-21546 GCA_034695025.1 Chamaedrilus cognettii | reverse complement strand
TCAGCCAACGTTCCCTCCATGCTGCGCCGCTGCGCCACGGTGCATCTTCGAACACTCGACAGCGCTGGTCGCATACAGTGCAGCGGCGCAACAGAATGGCTATAAACTGAATTTAGCACCGACAGCGAATCCTCAAATAGATTTAGAGCCCAGAGCGACCAAGAGCCGTTTTCTGATTTCCAAACTGACTACCTCCCCCCCTTTCCCACGCCGCTCGTGAATTGTTCTAAGGAAATGAAACTGAGAACACGGATTCATTTTTTCTCGACAACCTTGGGTCCTTGGAGGGAGTGTGATCTCAGCCAATCAGCGGCAGGCAGAACTTAGAAGTGCACCGTTTCCAAATTTGAGAGTTGTGTAAATCGCTATGAATCTCGTATGTAGTTTTTCGTTATTCTAAATTATTTCTTTGTTTTATATTTCTTCCGATGCTGGAATTCAGAATAATGTATTTTGATATTGTTGAACTTAAACTACAAAAAGTATCATTGATCTTTTAATCAATGAATCTGCATACATTCTATTGTAATAGTATCGGAGTTATTTTTGACCTGAGTTTGCCTGTGTATTTGTTAAAGCATAATGCTATAAGCGGTCATAGCGGTGAATAAAAGATCTATATTCAATGTTTTTCATATCATTTGTTCTATGTTTCTTTCGATGCTGATGACAGTCAATGGAATTTAGTGTAATGCATTTTTTATATTGTTAAACTGAAACTACATAAAAGTCAATGCACGTTTTGCTAGCAATTAATTCGATTCATTATCTTCTAACCTTGAGCGAAATTAGACACGAGTCTAAATTGTATCTGTGTGACCATTTTAAATTTCATATTTTATATTTCTTTTAAATTGTATTTGAAAAACAATCCAACTACTGTCTAGGACGCTAGGTAATCTTTCATGTGACATTTTATTTAGTATGATTGTTAATCTTTCATTGCAATAATGTAATATCTATGCGTGTGTAATGTACAGTATGTATGCATGTAGTGTCTGTAGTATTCCTCTATTTTTTTCCAGCTTACAATGGCTGTAGTTTTTCTGCTTTTGTGATTTATTTGCTTGTTCGACTGTTGCATTTGTATTTCTGCCTATGTGGCCAATAAAGAAATGAACATTATATTGCATTCTACTATGAAAGTTTTTTGAGTTATTTTGTTACAGCGTTTGCTTGTGAAGTTTGCACTGTTCTATGTTGAAATGTCTTCATGGCGAATAAAAGATGCATGTAATTGTGTAGGCTCAAAATTTGACGCTTAACTATGATTGTTGTGCAAGCTTTAAAGAAAATACTAAGAAACGGTCGACCGCTGATGCAATACCGTGCATATTAAAAAGATATTAAATTGCATTACAATAGAATGATATGATTGTAAAGTAAGTTAAAACGTAAAAACGTTGCACTGGACCAAAACTATTTTTAATTTTTAATAAAGACGTTGCGCTGAATCGAATAACCCTTTAACCTCAAAATCCCATCCTTCCTCTTACCCTCCTCATCCACTTCTGAAGTCCTGAGATGGTAAGAGAGTCCCTGTGGGACTCCCTTACTGCCCCCAGAAGCCCCTGCGGGGCATACATGCAGGCTACAGCAGCTATGCTGCTGTAGCCTACTGAGGTTGCCTGCTTCTCTTATAATTAATATCTGTCGTTAAAAAAGAAGAAACGCAAATTTTATTATTACTTTGCCGCCATATTTGCCATGAAAGAACGCAAACAAGAACTGAGGGTAAGGAAGGAAAGAGTGACAATTAAGTATTTTGGAAGCGGCAGCCACGGCAAATTTCTTCTTTTTTAAATGGGACCAATACTATTATATAATAATAGTTTGGGAATAATATAAATTTCAAGTAAACCATTCGAAGCAAAATAATCTAAGCTATGATTCGTGTGTAACAGAATACATTTCAATTTCACAAATTAGTAGACTACACAAATACAGAACAATTAAATAATTGGGCTGCACCAAATTCATTCTAAAATAATAGCTTGAACACAAACAGGCCTATAGAGGCTATTTTGATTCACACAAAAAATTGCCAACTTGAAGCAATTGAATAAACATTAACATTTTGTGCATGTATAAACACATGTATAAACATAGAAAAACATGTCTTTGACATTGAATATTTTATTCATTAGATTTTCGAATGAACGCCATAAAACAAAATCTTTCCTGAGGTTCACTCCAAATCAGTCGGAGGGCTCATTTCACCACAAATACCCTCACTCAAGTAGGAATTGACTAAAAGTAGAGCTTTTTTGAGAAGATGCTAATTGCATTATATGCATATCACTGCAACATTGATATACATGTAAGCTTACACTTTCAGTTCAGTGCAGACCAAATAGAACAAGTTGCAGTAACGGACACTCCAGCAAAGAGAGACATTTTCTTTGAAAAAAGTAAATGTCAACTGTATTTAACAAAACATGGCAGCACATAAGTCTCAAAACAGCTTTAATCCACACACACTATGGTGTGGAGAGCTCTCACTGTACGTAATATAGCAGCAGAACACCCACTTTTTGAAACCGGTGTCATACACACCACAAAAATAAAGAGGTAGTTCACTTGCATAAGTAATTTCTCCTTCCAACGTAGAAAGGATCAAATTTTAAACGTCACACTTGTCTCTTTTCTCGCACGCGTCATTTGCGTCGAACGCAAAAGAGTTAAATAAAAAATTGACCAAAGATCTTCCTTTATTGTTTTTATTATCAAATGACTTGTACGCTTCAATCTCAAGAACTTGGATTCGTGCTCAGTAACGGTGCTTCTACGTCAGACATTTGTTTTCACGTTCAGAGTGGCTCATAACTTAGAAGTCGGCGAATTCCTTGGAGTATTTGTCTATGGCGGAAGTCATGAGGGCCTCGTCGTCAAACGGATCAAAGTTGCTGTGATCGCCCGCGCCCTTCGCCTTCGGTACGTATGGCGGGTCAAACTGGAGCAAACAAACATCCTCGTACAATATTAGCATTGAGCATACCACAAGGAGAAAATTAAACTTTGACAGGCCTGTGTGGTCTAGTGGTATCATCACTGGACTGCCGTGCTAAAGGTCAAGGATTCGATCCCCGCTCTAGCTATGCATTGAATTCAATTTCTTGGCTTGTAAAAGTCTTCTAAACCGGAGTGGAACTGTCAACGGGTCTGGTGTCGTTGGTAGCGCAAATTGGCTGCCAGCGGCGAGGGGTGGGTGGAAATCCCTTAGGCATCGCTCTCAAACAAATACGCTAACAAGATTCACATACGAGACGCATACCATCTATGCTATGAGCGCGTCTATAAACAAACAGAACAACAACAAAAAATTAAACGTGCAGCCATAAAAATTAAAATACTAATTATCTTAATGTCTGTTTGTTGTATGCCCAGTGTTGGTATCAATCGAAAATATAACAGAGGAAATTTAACACGCAGCCTATACAAATTTTTAATAATAATCATCATGTTAAACATTTATTGTTATAAGCCAAAGGCCCGGTGTCTCATCAATACAAATTATATTGGCGAGGTATCATTATGGGAAAATCAGTGTTTAGTTTTACGGTCTGATGCTCTTCCTGTCGCCAACCAGAACTATAGATTATCATAACACCCAATAAATTTTACAGGAATAAAATGAAATCACATTAATGAAGATGATATGATTAATATTGTTGGCTATTAACTAATAACAACAAATAAGGGAGAATCAGGGCAGCTCCAGGTCTCCGACCTGTCTCTTGTAGAGCGAGACCCAGTCCATGCCGGTGAACCACTTGTGGTCCTTGACGTCCTTGCTGCCGTTCTTCAGGTTGCCGTAGCGCTTTGTCAGGTCCACCTGCAGCAGGTTCCTGATCAGATCCTTCATCTCCAGGCCAAAGTTGGACGGATAGCGAACCTACAATAAAAACAAATAAAAATTACCCAAGCAAAGCAAAGTATCCCGATTGGCATAAATATTAAGCAGATTCCCCTTCAGATTCTTCGTCTCCTGGCCAAAGTTGAATGGATAACAAAACCTACAACAGAAAATGATGCAGGTTCTGATAAGACCCCTATCTCCAGGCCAAGGTTGGATGGATAGCGAACCTTCAACAAGCACGCTTCGCACTTCCCCCTTGGCATCGCGGAGAATAGCATTGTCGGTAGAAAGAAACGCAATCAAAGCATTAAAAAAAGCTTAAATTAACTGAAAACTAATTTTTTTTACATAGAATTTATTCAATGATTAGAATTTATTCTATGAACTCTATAGACTGTCCACGGCTAAGAAAGCAAAAAATGATTTGTGTGGATCCGAAATTAACATTTTTACATGGACGCAGTGAGATTTACTCCGCTGACAAAAAACTCAAGCGCATTATTTCACCTCTTCGTAATCACATTATCTGAAAGCTAATATGAAGCACCGCGGAGTTCCAGGCATCTGAAATAGCGCTTTAAAACTACAGCTTTAAGAAATCTGACAACATGCACGATAAACTGCGAAGCAACATATTAACCGCATAAGTAAACGCTGCATTACGCGGTTAAAAGAAAGCTGTGTTTATATCCCGTCACATTAAACAAAGTTATGATGCAAAGATATGAATGACAACAGTAGCCTACATAAAGCCTCCATTGACTTTTTCTATTATTATATCGAGTAAAGTAATCGCTGACAACATAACATAATTACGTTCTGTAACTTACCTTTCCCGCGACTATCTTCTCATACGTCTGAATGGGGAGATCGGCGTAGAAGGGCGGATATCCGGCCGCCATTTCGTATATCAGCACCCCTGTGGCCCACCAGTCGACGGAACAGTTGTAGCCCTACGCATTAAAATCAGACAATATGTTCAACACATAAAAATAGGCGCTTTGAATTGTGGAAAACGATATACTGTCTACAGAAGGCATTTGCGGGAAAATGAAGTGATGTTAGGTTTCCTTTATCGCTTTTCCAGATTTTGTGTCATTATTTTTAAACTCATCCATTCGGCCAAAAATAAAAAATTACAACAATATTCGCTTAGCGCGGCTAGCGCCAAGTGCAACAACTTCAAGGAATAAAAACGTGTTCAAACAATTTAATAGGCTCTGGGTGTTATGTGTTGAGGTGTTAAGCTAATTATATAATGCTCTAAGTTAACATGTAACGATTAAATACATGAGCTATTACATGCGATATACAGAGTGAGTCAACAAAAAAATTATTCCCTAGCGATAATCGCGATAACTCAGTCAAAATTCAAAATATTGATTTCCTATTTGTAGGGATTGGAGAGGAGATAATTTGCAACAAAACTGCAAAATTTCATGCAAAAATATTTTTTAGTTCAAAAGTTAGGACTGTTTTAAAAAAAGTTTCTAAAATCAAGTTAACCAACGCTCTAAAGCTCGCTCAGCCTGGTTATTTTGCCTGTAGCTGGCCTGCACGTGTATTAGCATGCAGAGCAGGTAGGAATAGACTACTCGAAGTGTCCTCGCCTTCAAACCATGTCCTCATAATGTTTTCAGTCACATTTTTCTCCTGCACAAGATTTGTCATTTTAAACTGTTCAACTTGCTGCGTTAACAAAATCAGCGCTAAAGCCGCAGTGCAGCACACGAACATGGTCTACTAGGCGGCTAGGCTATCGATGTCTCAGGCACATGACGTCATGAACATGCATTCTAGCACGAGTACAAGGATTAGTTAACATAAAATTCAAGACAAAAAACACATTTATGCCTTATTTTTACTGCATACATTTTTTTTTTTACTTGATTACGCTCGTTAAATTTATTTTTAAATTATTTTTTTGCAAACAATCGTAACTTGTGAACTAAAATATATTTTAAAATGAAATTTGGTGGTCTTGTTGCAAATTATCTCAGCTACAATCCTTGCAAATATTAAACAAAAATATAAATTTTGACTGAGTTATCGCGATATCGCTAGGGGATTATTTTATTTTGACTCACTCTGTATATTACAAGCAGGCTACACATCAAGTAGGCATGATCTTATAACAACTTCATTTAAACAAACCTCTGCCATTTTATTTGTTACAGTAACAAATAAAATGGCAGAGGCTTGTTTATACTGAAGTTGCTATAAGATCAGTTAGCCAAAGGCAAACGGTTAAGCTAAGTTAAGTTAATTTCAGTGTATTATTTACAGCACTGCATTCGGTTTGAACAGACTATAGTCCAGTGATATGCGAGAACGTGTGCCTGTGTGGCACAGTGTGTGTAAAGCATGTACAGAGTCTTAAAAGAAACTATCTCTAGCAAGTGAAATTCTAACTCAGTCTCCCCTGTACTCACACTGAATTTGATTAAATTCAATTTATTTCAAAATTACAAACTGTTTTCTACCTTGCTGAGAATGATCTCAGGGGCGAGGTAGTCCGGCGTTCCACACAAGGTATACGTTCGACCCTTTATCACCTTGGCAAAGCCAAAATCGGTGATCTGCAAACAAGCAGAATTCAACCAAAAACTACTCAAAATTATAATCATCAGATTAACGATAACAAGGACTTTAATTAGATATTTTGATCAGCGCTGCAGTGATTAAATTGCATTACAATCTTCATCCAAAATTCGCTAAAAATGTGATAAAATTCATATTTAGGCATAGATTTAAAATTACCATCAGACACAAAAAATAATATTAAACTCAGTTCAGTCAATAACAAAAAAAACTTTAATCAAATGTTCTCCTATATTAATAAATATATCTATGCTACTGCAAGCCAGAAATTAGATATCAGACATGCCAGCACATGTAACACCAGTCTGTAAACAAATGCAGTACGGTACCTTAAGTGTTTATTACATAATAAAGGGACAAATAAATGTGATCAAACAGAATCTACCTGATAGCTAGGCCAGAAAACAAAAACATCAAACACAATCACTATAGGTGCAAATCAGCAGCAAGAACTTTGTTTCTGTCTGAAATAGGATCATGACCTTCAGGTAGCCGCTGTTGTCGATCAGAATGTTCTCCGGCTTCAAGTCGCGATAGACGAGGTCCAACGCCTGCATGTACTCCAGCGCCAGGGTGACTTGTCCTGCGTAGAACTTAGTTGTGCTCTCACTGCACGGCCACAAAAACAACTAATTAATCTCTATTTAAGAAATAATACTCATCGTGCTCTCACTGCACGGTAACAGAAACAATGAAATTTTATTTAATTAATTTTTTTAATATCAGCATACTAAAATATGAAAATACATTAAAACATGTAATTTTTGTGGCACATTGTTTTCGAGATTGTGCGTCCTTGAAATTTTGGCGCACTTAATTTCGCTGTTTTTGAGGACTGACCATTATACGCAGCACTGGATAGGCCGGCCTAGTTTACGCAGTGCTATTTTGCGCATGTAATTTTCGCGAGTTTAACCGATTCGAGAAATTCGCCAAAATTACACGCACGTAAAAATTTCATGTTTGCAGTATTCTATTTTAAATTAAAATATATATTTATTTAAAATATACGAATATATTTTTATTCACGCAAATTAATAGGGTTAAGTTTCATGCGTTTCGTGCGTTTAGGCGATGCAATTAATATTTTATTAGCGCAAGCTAATAAAATAGGAGAACCGAGTGTGAACTAAACCCACTTGAATCTGCCCAGTTTTCTGAGGTGCGTGAACATTTCTCCTCCGTTGATGAACTCAAGAACCATGTACAGGTACATGTTGTCCTACAGAAACAAAAACAAAATATTTCTAAATATTATCGGGTGCTTTACAGCACGCGAATAATGTCTCAGTGTATGCACCGTATACAAACATTTAACTCGTTGTACAGATAGGCTATAGTGGCAGTATTTATATAGACTAAAAGGAACAATCTTGTAAAATGACAATGCATACGGCCATCATTTAATTTTGAGACTTTTTTTATCGCTGAAAGGACAAATTCTGCGAATAATTAAAAGCAAGGCTTGAATTTCGAAACCATTGATCACATTTGATAAGGAAGGAATGAGATACCTTGAAGCTGTACACCATATTAACGCAGAAAGGAAAGGACATGGAATGGAGAATTCTTTTCTCGTTCAGAGTATGCTCCACTTGCTTCAGTTTTACTATCTGTCGACAGATAAATTTTTTGCTTTACCTTAATAAACATACGCTATAGTCATAAATAATAAACATGTAATCATTAACGGATTTAAATTGTAGCCATATTCATGTTTCAACCAATTGACATGCAGCAATACCAATAAGACTTAGTTTGTCAATCAAACATGTATGCCAAAAAGCAATCTTCACTAATTTTGAGCGTACTGTGAAGCACCTAACCCATGCAACAGCCTAAAGTTGAAGGCTTTATGCAAACACAAAAAATAACAAAAAGAAGAAGCTTGGTTATCGCATGCAAAACTTGTAAAATCTGTCGGTATATGCAAAATAAACGAAATACAAATTGCAAAGTGAAAGAAAACGCTTTTAACCACGAAAAAAAAATTCATAGGCCGATTATGATTTTAACTTAAATCTTTAAAATTCTCAGTAGAGTGCAGAAATATCGAGCCAAAAAAGACTACCTTATGTTTATCCAGTATCTTGGTGGCGTAGTACTTGTTGTCTTTTTTGTGTTTTGACAAGACGACGCGACCAAAGGATCCGGTCCCAAGTGTGACAGTCATGTCAAAGTCCGTCAGCTTAGCAGTGTTCTGACAAAAAGACATAATTTCATCAACTTTTAGTATTTTGCAACCTTATGCATTCTCACTAATCACAAACTTTGAGTTCAAATTCAATAAGCTATTGTATAAAAAGTATTGTTGTGTAATAAGTAGGTTATAAATAATATCATTGTAATAGCATAAGCGAAACCATACTGAAAAGAAATATGTAGGCCATATACCTACGCCAATTCTTAAAGTCGGGTATTCTGCATTACGTTCAGCAAGTAAATCGCTAAAAGTTGCATTTTTGCTCTAGAAATATCTAACCTGATGTACATGCATTCATGTCTAGTTTACATTGAACTAACTTCAGTCAGTTAAGTTAAACCAAGCCAACTTAATTAAAACATAATTTTTTTACGACATTATCAAAGATAAACTGCCCTATTGGAATACTGTGCAAAACATACCATTTATAAAGGAAACGAAATTAACAACTGACTTGGGAAGGTTCATTCCACCTTTTTGTGAACTCGGCCCTGGCCCAGGCAATGAAGTCCTTTGTCACTGTTAACAGATGGACATCAAAACTTGTTTAAAATTGTTGATAGCTAAAGTAATAGCAAAGATTTACCCTAATATAGTATGCTAAATTAAGAACGATTTTGAAACAGCCATCTAAAATTAAATTCAAAGTCCTAAAAAGTATAAATTGCAGTCATTTGAATAGTTCTATAGCTAAAAACTTTCAGCTTCATTGGGCTACACATTCGGCTTGATTAAAATCATATATTTTACAGAGCTTATGAACCTAGCCTCTTAGACCTTATTTTTGTTCCATTCTGATTAGTCTTACCGGTCTCCGGATCGCCCTTCGAGTCAATTGGTACATTGCCCATATTTGACTGATGCCTGACTTAGACACAAAAATGAACAATACGAAATAATTCAAATTGACTAAAAAATAACAGTCGCCGCCATCTTGCAGACGGTCGCTAGGAGCCGCGTTGCTAAGGACTCAAACTCAAAGCAGTTTTTGGGCGAGTCTCTGCTCTCCGACATTGACTTAGTTTTTTCTTGTGATCGTTTCAAAAACATTGTGATAAATATGATTAAGTTAATTTTAACTTGTTAAAACAACTTTTAAATTAAAACTCGGACTACAATCTATGAATGTGTATTAGATTCAAAACCTGAAAATGCAAATTAAGAATTCGTGTGAAAATATGCAAAAATATTATTATTCCTTGCAAAAAGTTAATTTTTAATAGCAGCAATAGCTACTTTAGAGTTAGTTTAAGTTTGCGTTGCGTGTGAACTTTTCACTCACGTGGGCCACTTCCGTTATATCTTACAAAATATATATATATATACAAATTATATATCTAACAAAAATCCCTGCTAATTAGTTTGAAGTCGTACAAATGTAGCTTGCTCGCTGCCTAGCAGTAACCCTAACAGAACCCTTGCAGAGTGTCTTGCTTCCAGAATTCTGCAAATCAACGGTGCGAAAGGCTCTGCGGTGTATGTAGCTTTGACAACAATGCATCAATTCTCATTGTACCGCTGCGTTGTATCACAGTATTAATAGTACTTGTCGATGCGATGGCATTGCCTATCCGAGTACCGTAGGCCTGTGACGTAGTTATTATGCAATAAGCGTAAAAGTTCTACAAGTGCGCATAAGACCAAGTAGGCTTACCGCATTGAATATTAATACCCAGTGAACTGCTAATTACCGCAGCTGCAATATCTACTCGACACTGCTGTTCTGAATTGTATGGCTACTGAATACAAGGCTATTTTGCATTATGTGGTCATTTCTTGTACAATTTCTTAAAAACTAACTGGTTTCCCGAAATTCTGGCTTTAACATTGAACATTGAAGGCTTAGTTGTGGAATAGGATTTTCATAACTCGCGTATGAGTCCGGTTTGCATAATATATTTATCTTATTTGTTGCCATGCTGAACACCTTCCTGCTAATTGGCATTCATAGATGTAAATACCGGTAGATGTAACCGATGTAAATGTGGTCTTCCGATTTGGACTGATGCAGATGTCGCGAAGCTGATAACCAATCTACCACTGACTGCCGAGAGAGCTATTATCGAATGGATTTTGACATTCGTTACAAGGTTATCTTGCTCGGGGACTACGGCGTGGGCAAGTCGGCGATCTTTCGCCGTTTCGCAGACGATTGCTTTGTCTCTGGAGAACGATCGTCATCATACGATGACAATTATATGAAGAAGTTTAGGCTGACACCCGAAAGTGAAATTGGGGTATGTTTGACTACAGTTTAAAACAGTTTTCTTGTATTTTGATTAAAATTTTAAATTGCTGAACATTGCTTGTTATAATATTATTTAATTCTGCTAACTACAAAAATTGAAATTTCTTCGTAACTTAATTTAGTATCACAATATCGTTTAAACATCGTCCTTTTTTTAATTTCGAAGGATTGCTGAGACCTCTGCAAAATGTAATCCCTTGCTAACCTAGATGAACAGTATCTTCCGCACTTCGACCTGTTTTTGTCTTTATACAGAACTCGACAAATGCTGCCAAGCCATGCTGAAATATTTGAAAATTTGGATGCTACATATAGTGACGGGAGTTATGACATTGCATGATTTATAGTTCAGATTATTATAGCAGATTATGATCTATAGTTGTTGTTGTCAGCTATGGTTGTGGGACACGGCTGGCTGCGAAAGATACGACTCCCTGTCTGACAGCTACTACCACTGCGCCAACGCCGCGATCGTCTGCTATTCACTCGCCAATCGTTCTACTTACGAACACGTCCATCAGTTTATCAACCTAGTAAAAACCGCGACGTCGAAGGCGCTAGTTTTTGTGTGTGCCACGCAGAAGGACGACCGCCGGCGCAAACACGCGGCCGTGGCTGTATCAGATTCTGACATGGAGACCCTGAGTAGGGAGCTTGATGGAGAAGTCGACGGAATGTTCGAGGTGTCGAGCAAGACGGGCGAAGGTATCGCGGAAATGTTCGACAGCGTAGCGCGGCTGACGCACAAGCGGGAACAGCGGTCGGGCGGCAAGAAGAAGGACTTGAACATTGATCTATCGCGAGAAAATTCAGGGAATTTTGACGCGTCTCGGCAGCCGCTAGAGAATGTGGAGAAGGAATGCAGATGTTGCTTGCGATGAGGTTTTATGCAACTTAGAGCGGTGTGGTTAGGTTTTTCCAGCAGATTAATTAACTTCACTGTGACAACTGCCTACTTCCAAGACAGATCCGATGTTTCCTAAATTAGCGGCGACTTGATGACGAATTTTTACGTGTTTGTAGGTAATTAGATGTAGTATAAGCGACAGGTCATATCTGCAATATAGTGGGCATGAACAAGCTGTAATAGTTAGATATTTTTGCCCTCAGCTGATTGAAGGCCAGTTTTTATCGAAATGGAGTTACAGACTGGTCAATTAGTGCCTGTGAGCCTTAATTAAATCGTGATATCAGTGATGATTCACACGCGCTGATTAGTCGACCAGCAACTCGATCTTGATCTTGGCTCGATCTTGATCTTAACTCGCCTGCATGCAACTGGAGGTTAGTTTAAATAATATATTTGATATTTATGCTAGTAAGCTACAGCCAGAATTGGCTGCTACTAGTATGGCTGCTAGTAGTATTTGATGGAATTATTATTATAGCTGGCTTCAGTATTATCCGCAATCAAACACTGCAAGTCTTTCATGCAGGAGCCGCTGAAACAATTTGTATCGGTGCTGTGAGATATTTGATTGATATTAGAATATTTGATGTAACTCTGTCGATTGAAAGCTTTGGCTAATTTGTGTATTGTGCACTCCTACTGTCGGAAAACCAGAAGCTTGAGTGTTGAACATTTAATGACATTTTGATTCTATGCTCATTGCTCATTGTTACTGCCTTCTGCTTTCGCAATTCTTTAAACATTATAAAAAGGCAGGTGATAATATTTCCTTGACATTATTTTTAAAATGTAGTACTCGCTTCCTTTTTGTAACGTTTCAAGACTCGCAACATGATAGACCTTTGGACTAATGTCGGCATTGTATCAAATTTATGCTAATTATTGCGAGAGAGTACAACGTATTACATGTGCAGCAGATCAATTTATGCAAGTATCGCTTATTAAGATCACTTTGTATACAAGAATTACGATTAGTATTAATTAATTTGCTTCCTGTTAGCCTATTGCAATTAGCTGATTAATTATTATTATTGGACTCAGTGGCATCGCCAGGATTTTAGTTCAGGTGTTGTACACGAAAATTTGGTTAATATATACTATTTTTTTTTTCAATTTACATATTTAGTATTCGCAAATTTATACTGCTAAGCTAATATACGAGTATATGCACATGTAATAGGATTACATGATCATTGAGGGCGCATTAAAAACAAAAATTGCAACAATGGTAGCATTGGTAGGCTAGTTAGCAATAGGTCCATTTTAAAAATGCAATTGTATATTTACATGGTAGAGGGAAAGTGTTAAGCCCAAAAAGGAAATGCATGTGAAAAGTTCAGGTGTGGCACGCGCCACAGTGCCACATAGCTGGCGACGCCACTGATTGGACTGTGTTGTTTTTCAATAATGATCTACCTTGGCATTGTACAGGTTTTAAACACAAGAATCTAAGCCTAATTTAGTGCTTTGTTACTATGTCCTTTTGGTATACTGTAAAACGTGAAATATTAGCTGAATTTTATTTTGGTGGTTTTGCCTCTCAGAAATTTTGGTGCATTTCATTTAGCACGTTTTTAAGCCTGCCCATTATATATAGATTCTGCTCTGCAGCTTTATTTAGGCACATGTAATTTTAGCGAGTTTGATCAATTCGCGAAATTCACCAAAATTACATGACGGCGTCAGGCATCAGGATAGAGGTTTCAGCGCCTCAATTGCTTATTTCCTTCAATGTATGTTCAAGGCTTGCCAATATCGCTTCCAAATAAAGACCTGTTGGATTTCTCAAAATTGTAATTTTTGACAATAATAGATTAAATGAACTTTGATTCAAAAGTGTGAGGCTAGCACTAAATACTGTCGTTTATATAGAACTGCCAAGGGGCCTCTAATTATGTTATATTAGGCTACGCTTTGTGTTCTGTCATATTATGTGCAACATACACGACATGTACATTTAAGGTCTGTGAATAATACTGTATAAATACAACTATTTTCATTTGTTTTTATTTGTATTTAGTCTAAGTAGTACTTCATTCATTGATGTACAATCTTTGTTTGTATTAGTGTTGATATAACATGAACTCTGAAATTATTGTGGCAATATTTTAGAAATGTTTGATCTCAATATTGCGTTATCAGCAGAGTATTTGTAGTAATGGACATTTATTCGTCATATATACGAGTGCCCTTTAATTTTTTTGCGATATAATACAAGCAATGTTAGTAAACTGTTTAGATTCATGCAGTTGTTTGATGTACAAGCATTTATTGATCGTTAGAGTATGTATTATAGCTTAAGAAATACATGCCGTGTTTAAAAAACGAAGACACGAAACACATGGCTGTAACTTAGCAAAATGTTTTTACTGTTGTAAAGTCGATAAATCAGCAACAAACACATGATATTCATTCATAAACAAATTGATAATGACTGTACTTTTGAAGTCAAGAAATAAACAATTTTGATTTTTTCAACTTCTCAATCTACTGTGAAGAAACGATTGACATACTAAAGAATCGTCTATATGAATTTTATTGCAAGTTTAATCAGCTTCATATTGGTGAATTTTTTTGATGATCGGTAAAATAGAGTTAAAGCCATTGTTTTGTGTCTTTTTTGAACACGATGTATGCTGTATATAAATTACAACAAGTAGGTTTTATATAATGTGCTGCAGTTTTTATGTATTTTTTGCTACAAGTATTGGCTACAGTTGGATTAACCTCGCATCGATCGATTTTTGACAATTACATAATAATTATTTTGTATTTAGCTTTCTTGTGTTTTGAACAGTACTGTAAAGCCACCTGTACAGTTTTCGGCGTTCCTTCCGATCATGCATTAGCATGCGGAAATTTAGATTCACGTGCTATTGTTAGCGTCAAAAAGTCAATTTAAGGTCCACGCGTCTCGAACACAGGTGAACCTGTTACATTTTTCATACTAATGCATCATCTGAACGATCGGCGTTTTCTTGATTTCTCAATTAAGTACAAGTCTTCTTTATTAAAACCATTTGAACACGACACAAGGAATACAACGCCTACAAAAAAGTGACCCCGTTGTACAAGTTCTGTGATAAAAGCACAGCAGCTGGAATAGTTTAGTTTTTAATAAACATTCACATATTTATAAACATGCACAAAATGATTCCATATGAAAATAAAGTTTACAATCCAAAGTTTAATTCAGAAATTTTTGAAGAATGGCTAAGCACAAGCCATTTTTCAGTTTCATGACGCACATTCAGGTGGCGCTGTAACTAGAGTGGTAAGAAAGGTGAAAGACTAAAAACTTATTGTGAAGACTCTTGTTTAATTTGTGTCAAGATGAATCTAAATTCATGCAAAATGTTGAGTCAAAGTTGAAGTCAAAGCTCAAATTTTGTGCAACTCTACCCAAGATTCTACATTTCAATTTAAATAAAATACACCGTTTCGCTAGGCCACGTGTATCTTATCTATACAATGGTAATCTTACACATCCTAGTAGTTAGCGACGGTAATCTTACACATCCTAGTAGTTAGCGATGCCAATAGTCCATGCCGCACTCAAATATATAAACTATTGTTGCATATAGTCTGGCAATGAATCAGTGCGATATCTTCATTACATCTTGAATCTCCTTTTAACGTGGCGATCTTTCAAAACTTGCTGTGTTATCTTACACTAATTGTAGCGAGCGGATTGAAGTTTAGCGCTTAAATATTAATGGAGGCAATCAACAGTTCAACATACGGCATACCAGTCAAATATCAAACTGCTTCGTAGCGCAATTTACTTGCTCCACTGCGCACTATTACTAACGCATAGTTATTAAAAATCTTTCATTGTTAGTCACGCACTCGGGTATGCGTACAATTGGTAATAATATATGCCATTGAAGCCACAAGAAATAATGATATCGGCAGACGATGTTCATTGCGAGTTGACCAGATGCTATTTAGCCACCATGTCCATTTTCTTTGTTTCTATGACCAGAGTCGGCTTGCTATATAAATTGCCCACAGCGACCTGCAAAACAGATATCTTGCCGTTGTCATATTTCATTCAGCAGGCCTACTATGATATTAATCTCACCTTACGTGAAAATGCTGTTTTAAGTAAAATTAGTATACCATTTTAATGTATTTATTTACCTTTGAAAGTGACATTTAGCATAAATCAGATAACATGCAAGCCTTGCAGGTTTTCAAGCCTGAAGCGAATCATGCTCAAATACTATCATAAGGCTTATATTTCGTAATCGGCTCAATAATAATTGTTTGAACATGAGTGAATTTGTGAAGCATTTACTCTTAATGGTAGATGTATCCAATTTTTGGTAGGGGCTAAACCATGCACCATCTGGTGTATTCATAGCGTATTTAATTTCAGTATAAAAAGACAGCAATTTTTATCGCTACAACAGATTCTTGTCTGCTTAATGGTATCAAGTAAAACAAACCCCTAGTTTAAACGTTATAAATTTAAAATTCTAAATAATACTCTGGATTCTCACTCAGCATTCACACATTAGGCTATCCAATATCGTTCCGACTGCCGTAATGATACAATGCCAAGAAAATACACAATATTACACACCTGTCGATGAATGACTTCAAGATTCCTTCGCGCAAACTGCAGGTGATCTGCAATCTGCTGCTTGTCAGTCAGCTTCATATTCGATCGAAAGCCAAACTGTATCCTTCGTTGAGCATAGGTTCTAACAAACAGATATCAATCTTGAACATAACACATCATGAAACAAAATATAATGCATTGTATGCGTTGTAAGCTGCGTAAGCGTGAATACAAGAATGACGATGCATAGGCTGATATTTTTCTTTGATGAATTACAAAGGAAAATTTAATTGAACAGTTAGATATTCAAGTAGGCCTACACACTCCTTTGGAATCCGCCAAATTAAAGCGAGAATTTGTTTCACAGAATAAATTTGAATAGAGAACTGATGAAGCAAACGACGACTTTAAAATTTATTGACACTTTTTAATATTTAGTTCGGTTTAATTGTTTTGCATTCGGTTTTGCATCCAATACAATAATTAAACAATTTATATTGTTTGTTGTAAATTTAAATTTCAGTTAAATTTAATGTCTCATGCATCTCTATCATTGGCGAATGTCGTAGAGGGCAGCCACGACCCCTTCTTCTGGCCTCCCCCCCCAAACCCACTTCTGCATATTGTCCACTGTCCTAGCAATAGTATAAATCATAAATTAACGCCAATAGTTCGATAACGATCGTCATTTTGAAAAATATAGCCATTGATTCATGAACTACAAAGACCACGGCGAGGAATGGGGAGCCTGCCTGTAATTGTATCCAGCCAGGCGCTCACTGAGCCTCAGCATCGTCCGGTAAAGACTCAGCACACCGCTCCGCGTTGCCGCCATTTTGTTTGTTTATTTATATAGAGGTGACCTAAAACAGTGTTACCAATTTTTAAGAGCGCGATTATCGTACAAAAGGCCCAAAATTATCGTTCAAAATTAGCCGAAAATAACATCACAAGATTTGATGGCTTCTAGAATCATGACAGCGTACGTTAACATTTTAAAAACACTTTAAAAGTTCTATAAAACACAAGAAAAACAAATAATGGCGCATACGATAGGGAAAACAACCAGACACTGTAAATTTTCATCCTTCTCAGAAAACTAAACACTTTCTTTTGATCTTTTTAAGCAATCATTATCGATTTTTCGTGTCCTTAGAAATCATTAGAAGTAATTTTTTTAATTATCGAGCTTCACAATTAACGTGTTCAAATAAATGCTTTCTCGACATACTTCAAAATAATCGTACAAAACACCCACATCGTACACTTATGTACCAAGATTCGTACATCATATACAATCAGGGCCTAAAAATACAGCTAAAATCTATAAAATTATCATATATTGGTATAATTTTTTCGCAACACTGGACCCAAATATTTACTGTAAATCATTAATTTTTTGCTGCATATTCTTTTGGCTGCTTAATTCCGCGTTTTTTTGGCCTGTCCATGATAATAGCTACTGCAGCTCTATTTTTGCTGTAGGCTATGTAATTTAGGCGAATTTGCCAAATTTGTGAAAATTTCATGTTTGCAGTACATAATGAGCAGTCCCAAAAAACGTGAAAATCAAGTGCAGCTAAATTTCTGAGTGGCAAGCCCTCAAAAATCACATGCAGCTAAAACGCTATGTTTTACAGTACAGAAATCTGGCTTAATCCTTTGCGTGTACTTAAAAATGATATTTTAAACAATATTTAGACAATTCGATGTAGATAAGACAAATTCAATTATGTACAAATCGAAAACGAAGTACTGCTAAGTCTAGCGATACGTATAATCAATAGGCATATACAAATCCGACTTAATCTGCGTGCAAAACAACCATGCTCGAAGTTGCACTCATAGAAATCTAGAATAGGCAAGTGAGCATCATACAGCAAATGCAAGTCCTATTTTCAACTGACCATTTAGAGCATTGCGAATCAACACACGCACAATAAAAAACCAGCCAATTTTGAATACAGTACTTAATCAAGTCCGATCAATCCCAGACGTTAACGTTTGCAATAACAAATCTCCTGGGCACAAAAACATTAAATCATGCATGCTTGGTTAGTGTCTAGGTCTGCGCGGACAAACCTCGCCCTTGAAGCAACGAGCTTCATCCACATGACGTTTCATATGACCCCTAGTCGTGAAGTTGACTGCACAGACACTACAAGAGTACGGCTTCACTCCTGTGTGCGTCCTCATGTGTGCGCGAAAATGATCCGCCCTGCGAAACCTCCACTTGCAGAGACTGCATTCGTGCGTTTTATCAGCAGTGGAATGCGTCAGCAAATGCATATTCAGAGCATTGGTCTGCTTGAAAATCTTTCCGCAATGCTGACACGGCTGCCTACGGTCGTTGTGAGACCTTCTTTTGTGGCTCTGAAGCCGATTAGGCGACTCAAATTTCTCCTCGCAAATCTTGCACACAAATGGTTTGATTCCCAAATGCTGGTTCATATGATAATTCAGATACGTTGAAATTCTGAAATATTCTCCGCAAAGGTGACAAACGTGGCTTTTAATCACGGGCGGCGGTGAATCCTTTGACAGTTCCTGCTCAACTAAAGTATCACTGAGCTCATTTGACACAGTCCATGTACAGTTTTCTTCGCTGCATGCGTGCGATTCAGCATGCTGTGCGAGAAATCTTGCATAAGCGTATGACTTCCCGCACAGATTGCATACATAGTTCCGAGCGCCAGCATGCTTTACGAAAGCGTGCATGCGAAGTTGACTTCTGAGGATAAACAATTCCGTGCAGAACGGGCATTTCAGCTGCTTCGCGCCGTGACTACGGCGCATGTGAATCCGCAAACTATCTCCACTTGAGTACTGGTTGCCACACTGATGGCATGCGAATTTGCCCGTCTCCAACGTTGCGCTCGTTTGTTCATTTGTTAGAGCTGGCAAATAACAAAAGAAGACATTCAATCTCTCTCTTTGCATATTTTAGGAACAACTACTATAGGCTATAAATAGTATAATGTGCACTTATTATACAAGCTCAACAAAATTAAAAGAAAACAACGTAACAGGCCTGTGATAATATTGGTCTGCCTGCTGCAACAAATAATCTGAAAGGTGGTTGTGTTTGTCATCCAAGTGTTAAGAACAAAGTAAATGCTCTTTTTACATATACTGTACAATTTTTCATGCGTCATTGTTGTGGTTTTGCTCTAAGGAAATTAGCTGCACTTCATTATAGACGATCCAATGCCGATACATTAATTAAATTACTGTAAAACATGAAATTTTTGCAACTCGCTCAAAGCTGCACCCATAGCAATCTAGGATAGGCCAGGGATAGCATCATTCATAAGACTGCAATAATTCAAGGCCCAATCTCAACTGACTTCAGAGCATCGCCGCTCTGTTAATGCAAAACAAAAAACCAGCCAGTTCTGATACATTCGACCAATCCAGTTTACATCGACAGTGCATAAAAGAAAACATATCTCTAGATGGACACAAGAAAACAAGCAATTCTTGAACTGCAATGTTTTATAACCCAATCCCCTCAAATTCATTTTAAGATCAATGCAATTGGCTTCGCCAGGCACGGTTTGCACATTTCAAGGACGAGTAAAATAAAGCCTAACACGGCATACAGACCAGTTAGGATCACCAAATTGTCTGAGACCATATAACCAGCCATCATGATTTCATCCACACAGCTTCGCTTAAGCCCCACAAATGAAGAATCCTGGCCACTTCTGTTTTAGTAGCATCAGCTTCAGGTTTTCGTTGACGTTCATCAGTTAATTGACCATCAACTTTTATTTGACACCTCGGCCTCACAGCGCAGCACCGGGCAGCGTGTCATGTGCAGTTTCAAATGTCCTCTGGTCGTGACCTTCACACGGCAGGCGGCACAAGCGTACGGCTTCTCCCCGGTGTGCGTGCGCATGTGCACGCGCAGATTGAACGCCGTGTAAAACTTCCACTCGCAGAGGCCGCACGCGTGGGATCTAGTGGCCGCGTGGGTCCGCGCGTGCTTATTCAGCTGATGCTGCTGCCTGAACAGCTTGCCGCACAGTTGGCAAGGAAGCTGGTACTCGCCGTGGGATTGCTTGTGGTTGTGCAGCGTACCGGGCGCGGCGAAAGCCTTGCCACAAACGTCACA
Source organism: Chamaedrilus cognettii (assembly GCA_034695025.1). Taxonomy (NCBI): domain Eukaryota; kingdom Metazoa; phylum Annelida; class Clitellata; order Enchytraeida; family Enchytraeidae; genus Chamaedrilus; species Chamaedrilus cognettii. The sequence continues at coordinate 1,041 of JAQIWG010002106.1, read as the reverse complement.
AATGTACGGCTTAACGCCGGCGTGCCAGTTAGCGTGATAACGGAGAAGCGTTGACGACTTGAAACAGCGTCCGCAAGTGTCACAAACGTGAGTTTGGATTTTGTCAAAGAAGGGCGAGGGCGCTTTGGAATACTTCGCCAGTTCGCGCTGAACTAAGTCGGGATCAAGCTCTGACGATTCGATAAACTCGCAAGGCGCTGTGGCAGAATGCCTGCTTGCGTGGCGCTTCAGAAAGCGATCGTCTCGGTAGATCATCCCGCACTGGCTGCATGTAAACGTTCGTGCGGAATGCGTTAAAAGATGCTCGGTAATTAAACTTCTGCTGGCAAACGTCCTCGCACAAAATACACAGTGCAGGTTCTTGTCGCCGTGCTGCGTTCTGACGTGCTCCCGCAGCTGTTCAGTCCTTGTGTAGTGGTTGCCGCAATCACGACAAGATAAATGTCCATTCTCAGCCATTGATCGACTTGTGGCGGCGTTTGTCGATTCTAGCGAATAAAAAAAGCCGAGTTTAGTTGTGGAACCCATCCAGCCGCAGAGAGAACCAATGTTGCCAGAATCATTTCATAATGAAAGGTTGCATCCAGTCCGGTCTTAAGCATTCATTAAATAAATTTACAATAAAACGATCCATACATTTCAAGAATCAATCAAATTCGGGGGTTTACAGTCATTATTTTGCATGCCATGGATATACAGTCGATCCGCAGCATCAATTGAATGCATAAAATGTATGGTGTAAAACACCGAATTTTTCTGCGCATGTCAATTTCGCAAATTTGTACGAAAAACAAAAGTTACACGCACCAAAATAAAGCCGCAGAAGATACATGTACATGTATATAATGGGCAGGCCTCAAAAACGCAAAAACCAAGTGTGACCAAATTTCTGAGGACAGGTGAAACCGTAAAAATAACGTGCAGCTAAAATTTCACGTTTTACAGACAGTATATCAGAAACTGCATGAAGTAAATGAAGTAAATGAAGTAAATGAAGTAAATGAAGTAAATGAAGTAAATGAAGTAAATGAAGTAAATGAA
>JAQIWG010002105.1:0-21552 GCA_034695025.1 Chamaedrilus cognettii | reverse complement strand
AATTTTGGCGTATTAATTTTGGCGTATTAATTTTGGCGTATTAATTTTGGCGTATTAATTTTGGCGTATTAATTTTGGCGTATTAATTTTGTGCGTTGCTCAGCCGCGACTATTACTGCATGTGTGCCTCTAGTCACACTACGAGAACAGCAGTGTTTCTCTGGACACCCCTTGAGACTTCTGTGTTCCTCTGGTCACTCCCCGAGGACTGCTGCATTTATCTGGTGACACCACGACAACAGTTACTGCTGCATTCCTCTTGTCACACCACGACGACTGCTGAGTGCCTCTGGTCACACCACGACGACTGCTGAGTGCCTCTGGTCACACCACGACGCCTGCTGAGTCTGGTCACACCTCGAGGCCGTGACGATGCAGCAGACGACGGTCCCTGGGGCCAGTGCGCCTCCTGCTGTGCACGAGAGCAGCGCTGCTTCAACGGCTCATAAGGTGCACGCAGCGCACACCACAGCGCACACAGCGCACACCACGGCGCACACGGGCATCCTGCGCAGGAAGCGCTCCACCCCAGCGGGGCTCTTTGGATCAGGTCAGATACAAGGTTTGTCTTTGTGTGTAGAGAGTAAATTCTTTCTATTTGTGTTCTCACAGAGTAAATTCTTTCTCTTTGTGTCCACAGAGTAAATTATTGCTCTTTGCGTACATAGAGTAAATTGTTCCTAATTGTGTCCACCGAGTCAATTCTTTCTCTTCTTGCTCGAAGAGTTCATTCTTACTCTTTGAGCTTTTTCTAGTAGTAGTCTCTTTCTAAGAGTAATTCTTTCTCTTTGTGTTTACAGAGTCAATTCATTCTCTTCTTGTCTACAGAGTACATTTTTACTCTTTGTGTTTATGGAGTTAATTCCTTCTGTTTTGAGTTAACTAGGTAAATTCTTTCTCTTCACGTTCATGGAGCAGATTCTTTTTCTTTGAGTCCACATAGTAACACACTAAAACACACCCTGGCGCGCCGCTGTGCAGGGCCGAGCAGACGCATCTCTTGCAAAGATCTCGGTAACGGCGACTGCGAGGGGTGGTTGTGGAAGCGGCGGGGGGACGGGGGCGGGGGCATGTTCTCTCGGCTGGGGTGGAGCAAGCGCTGGTTCAAGCTACAGGAGCGCCATCTGTTTGTCTACCACAGCGCTGACGTAAGTCAGCCCTACAGTGACAGCGCTATAGCGGAGGGTGCAAAAGAGGACATTGCCTCTACAACTCAGAAAATCAACCCCCGCAACTCTCCCCCCCCTTTCAGCCTTATTTCCCCCCCCCCAACTATCATTACCCCAACTGCTATCCCCCATGCCCCTTCCTGATAATAACTTATTAATTATAACTACGAAAATTTTTAAATGAAAAAGCTGTTAAAAATAAAATTTGAACCGGTTCGATTTCGAAAGGCCTGGATTTCACCAAATAATAATTAAGCTGGCGAGACGATACTTTGTAAACCAGCGTCTGAACAACCTTACTTTTGAAATGTTAGTTTTTGACTAACTAGATTTTTAAACGCGTGCTTTTCAAAATGCATCTTCTGACAGCCGTGTGAGAATATAATCCGTGGTTGTTTCCTCAACGCAGGACCTCAGCGCAAAAAGCAAGTTCAACCTGATCGGTTTCATAATCTCGCCAACGTCCGACAAGGAAGTGTCGCGCAAGCAGTGAGTGGCCTTTCGGCACTTTCTGCACTCCCCTCACACTTTCTGCGCTCCCCTCACGGTTACATGCTGAGTAGCTGTAACAGAGTGCCTCTTGAGTCTGTGTCGACATAGTACAATTTTCTTATTGGAGTTATCTTTTGTTTGTCGGTTCAAGTGTTGGCTGCAATAATTGATTTATGGCTGCAAGAATCTACTTATGTCCTATCATAGTGTAAACTTAAGTTTATTCTGATTGCACTTATCAAGCTTTTTCAAAGGAATTGTGCTTTTGGTTATTGGTTTTTACAATTGAGTTGATATTTGCGCAAGCTTGTGGCTCCACGCGTGTGTAGAAGAACTATAGTTGTTTGTGTGTGTGTCTTTGGATTCAGCAAACCTTATGCGTTTGACTTATCAAGTCAATTAAGTCACACAAACCTCTTATAATGTCACATAGTGAGAGGAGAGGGATTGTTAAGAGATGCGATAGAGGGGAAGAATGAAGGGAAAGAGACGACCGGGAAGGCCACGTATCGGAATGATAGACGATCTGCTTGAGAAGAAATCGTATGCAGAGATGAAGATAAGGGTCGAGGATCGGCTAGGGTGCATGGTTTGGACAAACCAAACTGACCAACGGCCTGCCATTTGGCAGCACGCTGATGAAGAACACAGTTCATATGTATACTTGATGAAGTTGTGCATAAGAACTTAAGGCAAAACTAACAGCTTTATTGAGCGCTAACATCGATACTAACAATTATAATTATTGGAACATCTTCAGCGCATTCAAGTTGCACCACGCCGACATCGGAACCTTCTACTTTGCATCCGAGCGTCAGGAAGATATGGCCAAGTAAGGCTTAAGTAGAACTTAAATAAGATGCAACGAGGACGTAACGTCTTTAAATCGGTGCATAATTATTGACACGATTTCTGTAAGGATAACTCAGTGCATTTAACAACTTTGAGATGGCTTGATCAACAAAGGTAAAAAATTAAACTTCTGTTAATTGTGATGTAATTACTTTCATATCAAGCATGACCTACATAAACGTCAGTGCAATGAAAGCGCACCAATACAGTGTCTTCAAAAGGGACAAAAGGCCGTAGTGGCTCTCGCAGGCTTCCAGTCAAATAGGCCTTGATACATGTACCCGATATACTGTGGTATACATGTGGATTGGACTCCAATCAGCATGTGAACAGAATGTGTATTCAGTTTAAAAGCAAGTTAGCGAGGCCAACAAACGCTCTGAACGCATAACAATTGTAGCGACACAACGTGTCCAAGTGATCAATGCTAAAGTTGCCCATGTAATACTGTTCGCAGGTGGATGAACAAACTTCAGCTCGCCTCTCTCATCCCTCTGGCAAACGACACCACTCAAGGTCTTTTATTTATTTGGTTCAGTTATTTGATATCAGCGCGTCACATAGTCAGGCCTAGGCTGCATGTATGACTTCCCAATGATGAAACAGCCATCAATGATCGGTCTTCCCTTGGCTTGTTCATTGGTCTATTATTGTTGAAGGCAATACAATGTTATTTATTCAGTCGAGCAGGGAGACAGGAAAACGATTCCGTGGAAAAACTTGACAGAGAAGGACTATAAAGCTAATGGATTAAAACCTGAGGATGCGACGGATAGGTGAAGGTGGAGGGAAGGTGTTCATGGTCTACCCTGGATAAGGCTTTATTTAAATTTCAGTTAAAGAAAAACGGTGGAGAAAAAGGGCGGATGAAAAGGGCAGAAGAGAAAGAGCGGAAGAGAAAGAGCGGAGAAAAAGGGAAGAAGAAAAGGGCGGAGAAAAAGGGCGGAAGAAAAGGGGCGGACAAAAAGGGCATAGAAAATAAGGGTAGAACACAAAACGCGCGCGTGTGTGTTCAAATTTTGTATGCGTGCAGGGTCGTACAGCGAGAGCGAGGATGAGGGGGGAAGCGAGGGGGAGGAAAAGGGGGGCAGCGACAAGGGGGTTAGTGAGGGGTCTCACAGCCCTCCTGCCTCCGTGCGCTCCGAGAGCCCCCTTCCCTCCACACAGAGCGGGGGCGCTGAACCTCATGACTTGTACAACACGGGTCTGTGTTCCTGACTGGCATGTGTTACAAGTATTGTCAGTGATTCCATTAAACAAAACAAACAGCTAAAATATCCATAGATTGCATTTTTTACTAAAATATTCCCAGCTCCCATTATAAAATGTATTATTTTTTATAAAAAATATCGCCAGATATCTGGGGATTGCGTTTTAAATCTGATCCTTAAATCGCTTAAATATCCTAAATCTGGTCCCAAAGCAATGGTATCGCTGATATATATAACCTCTTGTACAATATCATAAGCTCTTAATTCAAGCTGTTTGATGAAGGAGCCTTGCTGACTGTTAGTCCCCTGCAGACTGGGGTACAAGCAGAATTTGCTTGCAGCTCAGAGCTCCCCATCAGTCCCGTGTCATAAGAGGCGAATAAAGAAAGGATATTGGATCTTTGCTTGGCCCTGAGGAACTGAACTGGGCTGCAATATTTCTGGTCTGGTTATTATTTATTTAAACACCTCTCGAAACGCCATCTTCCCTATGTTACGCCGTCGACTTTAAAAGACAACTAATTTTACATCATTTGCATTATTTAACAACATTGAAAAATTGTTCTATACAATTATATATTTGATTGGCGTCAAAAAGGGTGTCCGGCCGTCAAAACCCAGGTCCTGCAGTCCTCACAAGGGCGCAAAACGTCTAAATCTGTGTGAAAACATGGAAATTAACAGAACAGGTAAAAAACATGGAAAAAGGTCTTTAGTTTTTTGTTAGACCTCTCCTATGTGTGTTTGAAGCACTGCTGCTAGACTTCACTACACGGGGCTCTACACTGCAGCGGCTGAGTGCACTGCGCATGTCCGCACGGGGGGCGGGGGGGCAGGGGATCAGGGGAGGGCAAGGGGTTATCACGGGGGGACAAGGGGCCACGGGGGAGCATGATGAAGCCATGAGGGGACAGGGGGCCATGGGAGATCAGGGGGTTGTTGGGGATCAAGGGGCCGCGGTAACGGAGAGGCAGGGCGCCGGGGGGGAACTGGAGGGGTGTGGGGGGCAAGGAGGCGTGGCGGGGGGGCAGGGAGCCGTGGCGGGGGGGGAGGGGACGGGAGGTGCGGGAGAGGCGCAACGACGACACACTGCGCTGTGCTGCCGTCTGGCCTCGCTACAGCGAACTCTCAAAGTAGGCACCTCCCAAGAGGACTACTACATATACATAGTCATGTATGGTATATTATTCACAAATTAACTGAATCTATTAGCAGTCTAAAATGAGAAGCTGAAAATATCTCTCACGTAGCTATCGGAAGATTTAGACATGGTCATATCAATAGCGTTTGGTCCCGTTTATTAGAAGCTTTATTTAAATTTCAGTTTAAGAAAAAGGGTGGAGAAAAAGGGCGGATGAAAAGGGCAGAAGAGAAAGAGCGGAAGAAAAGGAGCGGAGTAAAGGGCAGAAGAAAAGGGCGTAAGAAAAAGGGCGGAAGTATTTTTTTATCTTTTTATTTAACTTTATTTAAATTATGCCAAACAAGATAAGATTAAATTTTGGCCTACATTTTGTCCACAGGAGAAGGATAGAGGATTTAGAATAACCCCAGTCCTATGTGATTCAGGACAAGACGCAGGAGCTCGCCGACATTCATCGTCTCGTCGAATCCTCCCCCCCCTCTGGGCCCTCCCTGCGTCACTTTCTCACCCTCCACCCCTTCCCACACCCCCCTGAGACCCTCCACTCCCTCTCACACCCCCCAGCGACCCTGCACCCCGCCCTTGGTACCCTAGGGCCTGTGCACCTCCCTCCTGTGAGGGAGAGTGGTGAGGGGTACTATACTGAGGAGGCGGGTGGGGACGGGGCCTGCAGCGAGGGTCCCGTACGCCTGCACGGGTCTGATGCACTGGACTGCCGGGCGATGTGCACTGGTCGGACTAAACCACGCCCCCTCAATGCTTAGCCACGCCCCCTCAATACTTGGCTACGCCCTCTCAGTGCTAGGATTATGCCAGATTAGTCTACAGGAAGGTCTCTTATAGGTTTTTAGATCTGATAAATAAATTTCAGCTTGTGGAATGCTCTTGTACTCCTATTTTCATTAGCAATATTGCGGGTGCCTGGAATTGTGCAGTAGCATAAGCCCATATTTTTAGACAACAATTGACCTTAAGCGAAGACACAACGAGCGAGCGAGGGCGAAGAATGTTTTTCATTTCCATTATACACGTAATGCGTTTATTCAAAGTGCCGTAGCAAGTTTTAGTGTGTCTGCATGATGTATTGACAGTAAACGAATGATTATTGTGTATTATAAGAGTGAGTATTATTACTTGATATCCATGTCTCTAATGTCGCACGCAAGAAAAGTCCTCTAAATCTCTTTCTATAGCATAATGACAAAGCATACTACGGTGAACCAGACTGAGTATTCGAATCGAGGCTATAGACAACATTTAGAACAAAAAGCTACCATACACCAAATGCAAGCGTTGAATGAGAAATCCAAGGCAAGTCCACAACCCTAACAGTCAATGCTACAGAATACAGCCTACGGCAGTACAAGTAAATAGTCAGATAATTATAGAGGATATCATAAACGATCCAGTGCGCCAATGCTAATGCATCAGCAACATTGCGGCGCTAACAGTAGCCTATAACAATCGTGAAACCTAATATCTTAAAATTTTGCAAATTATATCATGGCGGTTTTGCTTATAAAAACGAATCGACACGCTTTAACGTTAATATAAGAAATATCGAAAGAGTGACTGTACAGCATTCAAAATTAGTTTAGAATGTATATCCAAAATAAACTTCTCGCAGATCCTAAGTGCATTTAAATTCATCAATATAACAGGATTGGTCAGAACTGCAAGCAAGACAACACTGAAGCAAACAAAAGCATCTAGGCTACTAACAATATCTCAAAGGGAATGCATCCCATGCCATGAACCGTCAGTCGGTCACCCCAGCAGCTGCACCTAGAAATAGGCTACACAAAGACTAGGGAACAAGAACTGAACTGACTGTCGGCACCTCAATCAAAAATACATGCAACTTGCAGAGTATAAGCTCCCCTGTCCACTTATCACGCCCAATTTTAAATGTAAGAGTGGCAAGATGGCGGATCAGTTAACCACTGTAATGTCCAGTTCTTGTTCATAGTCTTTGTACTAAAAGCCCCGGCGCTGGTTGCTCGCTAAAGCTGCAGGAGATGACCTCACACTGGCCGCACAAATGGGTCACCTCCCATCCTCCGAGAGCTGCGCCTAGACGTACTCAAAGCATTGGTCATTGAAGCTGCAGGAGATGACCTAATGGCTGCTCAAGTGGGTCACCTTCCACCCCCGAGAGCTGCGCCTAGACGTACTCGAAGCGCCACTGCTGGTTCGGCTTGTCCTTGTAGCCGTAGGAGATGACCTCTGCACCGTTGTCCTTGTTCTCGCGCGAAATGTCCAAGCACTCGCCCGCCCTGCTCATGATCTTCTTCCCCTCGAGGGTCCATTGGGAGCGCGGGTTGCCGCTAGCTGGCTCCATCTTAATTCCCTGGGCGTTACCTGCACACCCCCCCCAGTGATACCATTGAATCAAAACAGCATATCCCTAGATTCTGGGTATCTCAGCAAAAAATATCTTTAGACTGCATTTTTTGATAAAAATATCCTCAGTTCCCGTTATAAAATTGGCGATTTTATATTAAATATCCGCAGATATCTGGAGCTTGGATTAAAAAAATCAGATCCCTAAATCAAAACAATATCCTAAAATCTAGTGATATATCCCTAGCAGTGGCACCACTGACTACTCCCCAGGATTTTAAACATACAACAACTCTCAACGGGAGAGGGGGGGGGGGGGATTGCCGCTCACTGGCTCCACCTTCAGACCCTGGGCTTTAACTGCACAACCACCTCCCAACGGTAACTCCAGCAAGTCGGGAACTAAGAATAGACTTGCAGCCCAGAGTTCCCCGAGCGAGTCGTAATAGGCGACTAAAGAAGGGGGAGCGGTTCTGTGGCGGCCCTCTTACACAAAACCGGACTGTAATGGTCTTCGTTACTACACACGGTCCTTAAACTACAACCCCACCCCACCACCCCACCACCCCAGGGTGACAAATATAAAATATCACCTACAACAACCCCGGAAAATGAATGTAGCCAAAAATGTTAAATATTAACGCAAATTGTGTGCAGAGAATTTACTTAACATTTCTTATGCAAAGTAAATTCTCTGCACACAATTTGCGTTGAATCGCTGTTGCAAAAAAATATCAATCGAAGGTCAGGCATCGCCAATTTGCCTAAACTCAAAATAAATACGCAAGTTTGAACGAATAACTTCATAACTGTCTCAAAAGGACCATTAATATGTAAATCCAAAAGTTTCATGCAAAAGAGAGCGGATAAATAAATTCAAAACGAACATGAAACGAATGCAACAAAATAAAAACCAAAGAACGTTTGGTGAGAAAAGTAATTACATCTACAAGTAATGAACGCAGCGCAACGGTGAAAAGTTTATTGCGCTTCTACGGCAGTACGTGAAAAAAATACATTTGAAACGAATGAAGTTGAAGCTAGGATGATAAAATTTTGAATTAAATATATTCTCCTTCTGACGCTCAGTCTGTTTTAAATCGTGTGATCCGAACAACAATTTATGTATCAAAACCAAGAATGCGAGGGGAGATGAGGGGGAAGGGGGTCGATCGTACCTCCGTTAGAGAAGACCATGTCATTGAGCCCCGAGTGGATGAAGCCCTGAGCGTCCTGGTACCAGGTCTGGTTAGGGGCAGCAGGGGTGTTCTTGCCCCACATGAGGACCTTTGTCCCTGCGGCGGGGTTAGCGCGCTCCACATCCAACACTTTACCGTGCATCTCAGAGACAATGTGGAAACGTCTGTATAGCACACACAGTGACAGAACATTTAGACTGTCATGCAGAGATATGCGTAGACTACCAGGCATACGACACGATGTAAAAAAATCCTGCATGGCACCCACAGCAGTAGAATACTTTAACTGCTGTCCAGAAGAGTGAATACGCGATAAGACAATGAAAGACACGATTTAGGATTGTAGGCGTATCAAATTAAATTAGAACATAAAAAATAGACTATACATTTCATCGCAAAAACATAAATAGAACTGCCGAGCAAAGTCATGCAATGGTAAGCGCTGTCCACAATGATGGTGCTAAATCTCAAAGATTTGAGTGCAAACATCTTCACTCAATTTTTGTTTTTTTAAAGTGAAATAAAAAAGCGAAAGCGCAGCTCTCTGTATCCCTCACAATAAGCCCCTAGAGGGATGGGGGTGTAGTGTCCCACCTGCTCGACCCCTGGGTGGAAGCCCCTGTGACGGGGGCTTGCCCTGCCACGGTCTTAAACTCCCAGCACTGGTTCGGCCCCCCGTTGAACCCCCACGACCCGATCCTCGCCCCCTTCTCCTTGTTGTTCTCTGCAGTGAACAATAAATCACAGGAATTTAGCGTCTGTGTAGCAAGATGGCGGCTTTAACCCCTAGTCGGATATTTCAGTTAAAATGCACTTTGCGACTTTGCTTAGCAAAGCGTCCACTCCAGCCTCCTCCTCGACACGCAGCGAGCCTCGACGAGTGAGTCTGTCTGGCATGACGCTGTTTTGAAGCCTTCTTCTCATCATTAAATTTTTCACTAAAACGCAGCACAATCAACGCGGTATAAAGGAGCCATTTCTGCTCACGTCGCTGACAGAGAATGCGAGGTCCAGTTCTTGTTCTTGGAGAACAAGGCATGCCGCCTACCTTAGGTCTCCGATGACATCCCTGGACGCCGAAACGGACTCTAAACTCGCTATTATATTATTATTGTCATTATTACCCGCGATGTCGAGGACCTTGTTGTTGTCGACCCTGTTCCTGATCTGCGGGCCCTGACGGTTCCACTGCTGGTTGGGATCTCCGGGCTGGTAGGTCTTCACCACCAGCTGATTATCTGCACACACACGCACACACAGCTCCAGTGCATGCATGCAACCCAGCGACTCCTCCCACAAACAACTGCATCTTGGACCGCGCTGTGCTGTTTATTTAAGCATTCTTAGCTTTTCTTCCAAAATAAGATTTTTTTAAATCGCATCCATTTGACAATCGCCTTTGTGGATGTCAGTGCATAGTTTCAAATGCCAACAGCTAAGATTTTCCAAGATAATTCTTAAGAACTACTTAGGACAAAAATTTGCCTACGATTTCTAGAGAAACAGCGGCCTGTTTCTCCAAATATCTTAAATAATTTTAGTCTTAAGAAGGTCTTAAAAAATCATGGACAAATTGTATCGTTTGTCATTAAAAGCTCCGCACTGCTACGCGCTCTAATCAAACTATGACGTCACGACGTCGGCAAATAAATTCAATTTTTTTCAATTCTGATTCTGGATTAAGTTCAGGCTCAAATTAGGCCAACTTTGAGAAATAGGCCCCAGGCCTCGGAGTGGTAAGTTACGTTGACACAGTCTAAATTATATGACAAAAGCTAGCAGCTAGCAGTCGCTCTTCCTCACTCTCGATGTCGAGACAGAACCCGCCGGCCTTGGAGCGGATGGTCCCCGTGGAGGGGTCGTCGTACCAGACCTGGTTATCACGCCCGTGCTCGTCCCACGGGATCACCTTGGCCCCTGACTTGTTCCCGCCCCCCTCGCAGTCCAGCACGTAGGGCGTGAGGGCACTCTTGATGATGTACAGCTGCTCAGAATAATAATAATAAGTTTAGAGTTCGTTTCGGCGTCCAATGACGTCATCGGGGACCTATTATTCAGGACGGGTTTTATTTTGCCTGGGGTTTCGGCGGGTTTGACCCCCCAGTTGTATGTTCTTCAAAGTGAATCTTTCTCCCCCCTTCCCCCCCAAGTCTGGGTCGTATCTCAAGAACTGTTCAGCACTCAACCCTGCTCAACCGACCAGTGTTGCCGCTCATAGTGGTTTTTCATGGAATGTAGTGGTTTCAATTGATTTGTTAACTCGTTTTTTCAAAATTATCTTGCAGCTTTCCGTCCGACTTCAGTGGCAACACTGAAACCGAACGCTCTGACGCGGTGACTCACTGATTATAGTGTGATGTGCCGACACGGTCTCGCCCCCATTAAATGTAGCAGAAGCCTACGGCGTGCGAGCTAGTGGCCTCTAGCCAGCCACTACATAGTCACTATAGTCACACAGAGCAAACTTTCCACTCACAACACTCGGCAGAGCTGCGGGCGACAAACTGTCTCTCTACTCTCCACACGATATCACCTAGGGTCCTTTTTTACCTGTATTCATTTTTCTTCTTCAGTGCAATACCAAAAGGTGTCCAACGAGAAGAAAACAATGTGCGAAATGACACCAGAATGTCAAAGAAGAGACGAGGCTAAGCGTCCCTGTAAGAGTGTAGGCCTGCCTACTCCTTGAAATCATTATATTACAATATTTTTCAAGCCCCGGAAAAAAACATCGTAAAAAACTGTTGAGGAACAGTGCGCAAAGAAAGAAAAAGAACATCTGCAAAGTTGTAGGCTGTACATACCGCCATGTTGCGACGATCTCGTTGCTCAGCAGAAAGAATGCACTGCTGATGGGTGACGATGATGTTGGTAGCCTGCAAGCAGCACGCGTAGCCTAATTTGAACAAAAACTTTATTTAAAGCTCCATTTTAAGGGCGTCATTGTCGTCAAAAAGGATTCATGAATAGGCTACAATATAAAAGCCTGTCAATTGAGATCTAGTATAAAAGCAAGTGGTAGTAGAACCATGGGTTCTTGCCTATAGCAGCGGCTTAATAAAAGTCACTGATCCGTTAAGTAAGAACTTAGGCCTGCATACCGTTATAGTTTTATACAATTGAGGCTACTAGCACCCTGGGACGAATTTGTATGAAATTCCGACCCTCAATATAGCCCTTGGGCCTATATCCTATAGGCCTCTTATCCGTGTACATCTACACTGTACAGTGTACAGTGTAGATTTATAGCTTTGGGAGTCTCGGTTCGTTGCACAAGCGAAGCCGTGACATTGCATAGTCGATGGTTGTAGCCTAGAGCCACATTTATAACAAAACAGAACCACGGTCTACTAACCCCATAATAGTAGCACAGGTAGGTAACTGCACTATGTGCATGGTGCATGGGGCACGTGTGGCGCACTATGTGCATGGTGCATGGGGCACGTGTGGCGCACTATGTGCATGGTGCACTATGTGCATGGTGCATGGGGCACGTGTGGCGCACTATGTGCATGGTGCACTATGTGCATGGTGCACGTGTGGCGCACTATGTGCATGATGCATGGGGCACGTGTAGCGCATTCTGTGCATGGTACATGGGGCACGTGTAGTGCATTACGCTAGCTATGCGTTGGTTGGCAGACCGAACTCAATCATTGTTACCATCCGTTGCCCCTGGGCCGTAGAGCTAGGAGGAGACAAAAATTTATTTATCCCCATAGCTATAGAGTAGACAAAGGGGAGGTGCAAGGGCAGAAGTGGTTTGAAATCGTCCCTAAAATGTTTTAAACAAATTTTCGCCGCAATGGAAACAGATTTTGTGCAGAAAACTTTTACTTAGTCTTACCGGCATCCCCACTCCCCCCTCGCCCCCATGTGACGGCCATCAAACATCACGCCACACAGCGGCACACTAATCAGATTTTACAACGGCGGATAACATGTATACGACATCGTAGCCTGCGCACACTGTGCAAATTATGTACTGAGTCTAGACAAGGATGAAACTAAAGCATAGCGTTGTTACTGGCACAGTGGCGCAACGCTCTGGGCGGCCGTTGCAATCATTTATAATGACATAACAACGCTAACAATGTAATCAGACCACTTTAAATCTGAGCAAACTGCTCCACCATGTTTCCTGCGCTTGTGTTTGACTAAAAGCTTGAAGAGCGCGTTCGGCATTTAAGTTCAGACTTTTAGCCCGTATGCTATTGGACTATGGAGCTTAGAGAAAACTGTAGGCTGTGGCAGGCTTCAGCTTGCAGCATGCAGCAACAAGCTCTACATGTATATCTTAAATAATTATGTGAAAAAGAATGTTGCATTGTTTCAATCCGAGCTCAGATTTTTACCAATCCGATTGCGTGTTTAATCAAAGATTGAGACTTCAGTTTAATGTAAGATAGCAACCTACACTCTAGGCCTCCGTTCAGTTTAACGCTTTCACAAAATGCAAACGTTTCGCTTACACAGACGAAACGATACAAAATAGTTCAGCCTATAATAATTTCAGACCTATTATAATAGTGATACGGCAGTTATAGCATCTCTCTTACTGGTAGTAGGCGCCCTACTCTTAGGACTATGGAGCTGCGAAGCCAAAAAATGAAAACCTTAGCGTCTCGATGGGACGAAACTCTTCAGTCTTGACGTCTGCACGCCAAGAAGAAAAGCATAACAGAAGCTCTCATAGTCGCAACGGTAAAAGATAACATGTCTGCTGCAAAAGATACAGCGGCTGCCAGCTCACCTGTATACGACGCGAGACGTTGCTGGCGCTGCGCACTGCGTTCAACTGACGACGCAGCCCGTTCTGTACACCCTGCCGTCTCTGCAACACGCCCACAACACCGAGCGGTCACGTGCATCCAATCACGTGATGTTCTCAATTGGCTGCAGCCCTCACCGCGCATGCGCACTGCCACGCTACAACGACCACGGCATCATTATGCCCGCCAGCGCGCAGCAAAGACTTCAGAACAAGAAGTGGACCTCGCATTGTCTGTCAGCGGCGTTGGCAGAAATGACTCCTTAAAGCCGCCATCTTGCCACTGGGTTTGTTGTAGCCACTGGCTCGCAATGAGCTGCTGAGTGCCGGTGTACGTAGTAACCGTACGCAGTAACCGTAACCGTAGTAACCGTAACCTTAGTAACCGTACGTAGTAACTGAAAGCCGATAATAAACCGAGTGATAAGATGGCGGATCGGTGGTGTAATTTGTCTCCGACTATTAGGAGGTCCAATTCTTGTTGTGAAGTCTTCGAAGCAGAGCGTGTAGCTTATTGCGCTGCTGACAGTTCAAACAACTCAACGAGCGTATTGATTAACGATAGGCCGATGGTGGATTGCATGGTGGCGCACTCCGTAATTATGCGATGAACGTGTTTCTACGCTGTGGCAGTCTGCAGCAGGTTGGCCTGCCTGCTGTCTTCTCCATGCAGCCTATCGGCTTAAAGGGCTGCGCAGAGTGTTCAATGTCCATGAAGTTCTGTAGCAAAGGGAGGACAGAGGAGGGGTGGAGTAGGCCACTGGGGCCAGAGACCCGCCAAATGAGTTTGTCGCACCAGTAAAGGACCCGTGGCCCCATCCGATATTTTGGTCCCATCAGCATTAATTGGTTAATTCATTGGCTTAGCTCAGAAAAATTAAGTAAAAATTGCTTTGCCGAATGCCGAAGCGAAATTAAACTTACGTTAAAAACGATGACAGCCTCGTTGCGCAGATTTGACTGGGCGGCTGACGTATTGCATGTAATTCGAATTATATTTGTCGCCGCTGCCATTAATAAGACTTACATACGTTATTCGCGCTCATTTGTAATAAAACATTTCGTTAATAAAATGTTTCCTTTGGGCCGTTCGATAGGTCTGGTTAATTGTTATCGACCCACGCATGCAAATGCATACTGCGGTATGCATTACCGGCTACAGCCTGCAACAGAGAACAGCATTGTGCATTGTTCACTATACAGTCGATAACTTCGATAGCCTGTAGCCTAGGCTATCATTCATCCGCGCCATCTGGCGACAGTAGCGTAGCCGGGGGGAGGGGGGGGGGAGGCCCAGGCCCACAGGGGGCAGTTGCCCCGGGCGTCAACTGTCAGAAGGGCGAGGGGGGGGGTAAAAATTAAAGTAATTTGATGTCCAGTAACTTTGACGGTGAAGACAGGTTTTCGTTTGTCACTGGCCTACCAGGACAACTAGACAGGGAGCGCCAACGGGCGTCACTTCTTTACATGGTAAATAGCCTACGTGTACAACAGCCACCACGACATTACTTTTGACATAATACGTTGCTGGCTGGACAGGTAGTTTTCTGACACAGCGGTTTTGGGAAAATTTCTGTCAGGCTCCCCCCCCCCCCCCCTAACCCCGCTCGGAGTTTCTCGTTGGTAAGTCATATTGGGGCGCCCCTATCAGACTTCGCCTCGGGCCACCAGAAATATAGCCTACGCCAGAGTCTGGCGACACTCAGAACTGGGTGACATTATCAGCGTACAGTCATTCACTCGGCCTACACAGAACGGGGGCTGTAGGCTGTAGCCCCCACAGTAGGCCTGCACAGCGTGACTCAAACCAGAACTCTCTACTAAATTCTGTAGCTTAATAATTGAGTTGAATAATAATATACACACACCGTTTTGTTAAATTGATGATTGCTCGCAAAATACCTACGGTATCTAAAGCTTCCGAAAGTGCGATGAACAATTAGAACTTTTCTTCACCGTCAAGTATATTATGTCAAAGATGATAAAGCTTACATTTTGATCCAACTAAAGCTTAGGTGATATAATACATACGTATCAGCAACATTCATCAAAAATTTAATTAACCGCTCAGTCAATTTGAATATTTGTCCAATTAGAGATTCTAATGGTGAAAGCTTGTATGATGGTAAAGGATTAATCGAATGTTTTGTCTTGGTGGACGAGTCCGATTAATTTGAAGAAGGGGTTGTTTCCGGTATCGCGTCCAGTAATCCCAGACCCGGTCCCGTCGTGGGAGATCCGGGCCCCCCTGCAGCAATCCTCAGCTCCCCAAAATGATGCAATCCCCTGACGGTAGGCGACAGGGGGCACTGCGCTAGGGGGGTCGTGACCCCGGGGGAGGCAGCAGCCCCCCTGGGGGGCCCCGATGAGCTGGCGGGTCGGTGGGTGGGGGAGAGGGGGTGGTGCCCCGTGAGGTTGTGCTGGGAGCTACAGCAGTAGGAGGTCTGGGAGGTGAAGGTCAGACGGGCGGGGGCACGTGACTTGAGAAGGACTTCTTCCATGCCATCTACGGACTGACCGCTAGCCGTCTCCATCACAGACTGGGGACAAGTGGAACAGGATCCTTAAACTTCACCAATTCACCATATTTCACATTAGGATTCACCGAACGATCTTAGAAAAATCTTAGTCTTAAGAATTTCTTATTCAAACCACTGCAGATAGTGGATCAATAATAAAATACTAAGGTCAGGTTTTTAAATCATACGTTAAAATTTAATCTGACGTCATGACTTCATCACAGCCAATAAGCACGCTGAAAGCTTGATCTAGGATTCATTTAGCGCCATGTGATTGGTTTTTCCGATATAAGTCATGGATTTAAATTTTAACACTTGGTAGAAAAATTCAGCACAAGTGTTGTACAAGACCACCTATAATCCTATTTACATCCCGTTGCATGAATACATAAATACCGATGCATGAATACATAAATACCGGTGCATGAATACATAAATACCGGTGCATGAATACATAAATGGGTGCATGAATATAGAATGCATTCAACGCCAACTGAGGCCTACCACTGACGCCAACAGTCACAGTTACTGACAGACTCATAGTGCGTCCTTAACCACAAAAAGAAAAAGAAGAATGAAGAAGAAGAGGCCTACCACTGCGCCGTCGCCTTGTTCCACCAGAACAAGCTTCTTCTGTCGAGACAGCCTGCGCCAGAAAACAGAACATTAATTGTATCATTATTATTTAAAATATGAACAATTATAAAACAGGCGTAGTGCTATTCTCAACTTCCATAAAATTGCAGAGGCTCATATCAAATATCAGATCAAATCAAATAAATTTTATTATTTTATTATTTGATATTTGATATTTCATACTCCATGAAGGTCGATTCTAATGCATAATGCTACGCCTGACCATTTCAAATTAGGCGTACAAGCCCAGGTTTTTGACAACTTGTCAAAAATCATATTTCAGGGGCGCTAAGCCTATACTAAACTTAACCCTGTACACAAGACTTCCTGCTTCTGTTTATGTGTCTGTTTGTTTAACGGCAGAGCAGCACGCGAGAGCCATTTCAGTGCCAAACTAATGACTATCGTTTGGACTTTAGAAGAAAGAGTTACACATGAATTGAATGCTAAATTTGGGAATAATAACTGAGTTTCTTTAAGGAATTTACTAGATTTGCTCATAAGCAGTAGATCTAGACCGGCGCTACTGGTCTACTGATATAGGCTACCTGATTACCTGAAGACGACGACAGCGAGCAGGACAGCCAGCAGGAGAGCCAGCAGGCCAAGGAAGACAACAAGCACAGTGACATTGCCCGATGCCTTGGTCGTCATGTCTGCAGCAACAGGTTGTCTCAAACGCTGACGCCAGGGCATTTTATGGAGCACTTCATGGATTCAAAGCATTTCATACAAAGAGCATTTGATAGTAAAGGAGCACTTTTAGGCATCAATTTTCTCAAAAAGGACATTTGTGAATTACGAGGCTTATGGAACTTTATAGTTTGTACAATGCACATGGCAAGAAAACTAAATTGTGAATACCAACTGGGAGATGGAAAACGAAGTGCCACATAAGGTGAAATTGACAATATTTGGCACAAAATTGGGGCAAAGGCGAAAAGCTAGGTGGCTAGGCAAAGCGTGATGGCTTGGGAAATTTATCCCCCGCTGTGCATGTAAAAAATGATCTGGCAGAAGCCGATTGGCTGACCTCAATAGGCATACAGGTCTATGATTGTGTTAAGGTCACGTTATTGGCTCATCATGCCGACACCGTGTATGCCATATTTCATGCCGAAATTTCATGCTCATTCTGACCCACTAACTGATTTCTGCAGACATCAATGCTGACATTTCCTACTTGAAATGAAAGACAGCAAGTGTGACCTTACCGATCAAGGCCTTGACCTCAAGTTTCCAGTCAGTAGAGGCTATTGCTGTCCTCTCACACAGGTTGCCCACAAAACCGGTTCGGCACCTACACATACCAGCCAGCAGGCATATGATGCATATAGTTTTAAAGAAGTTATTCAAACTCATCATTAAAGCACCAATCCCAACTGTTTTCTATTGAAGAAGTTCAGTGTAAGTGCAGTGAGAAATTTTAGTAATATTTCAGTAATTTCAGAATATTTAAGTTCAATTCGGGATAGAGCTTTGATAATGATAACAATTCGCTTACTACAGCCATATCCGGCGCCAAGTCTATTGATAATCCATGAAGCAGAGTTTTTATTTCTTTATTAAGTCCTGCTCTGATGTTGAATCAAAGTTTCACATAAAAAAATAATAAGTTACAGTCAAGTTACAGTTCAGTCAATAATTTTAGTTCAGGTTCACTATCGACCTACAATTATTTTAGTCAGAGTCAAAGTGCACCAATACAAATGAAGGGCATGCTGCAATATAGAAAGCGGTTCGTACGTGCAGAATGACTGGTCCCCTCCCAGCCGACAGCAGAGTCCGTTTCCGTGACAGTTGTGCACGGCTGCGATGTGACTGCGCTCGGTGCAGTTGAGGTTGGGCGCTTCGCACACGATTCCTGGATACGCAAGTTAACACACGCCTAATGGATACATAGCACACTTGATGGATACATAGCACCCATTTCCTGGATACATAGCACAACAACAGGTGTCACGTGATCGTTAAGGGGTAAGCTTATTATTTAAACTTATCCCTAAAGTTTTCCATCTTTACTGCTTTAATAACACAAATAAAATACAGCTCTGTGATAGGCAAAATACAAGCAACTACATGTAGGTTTAATAAAAGGAGATTACTCTACGAAAAGGCTTAGGCTTTTACCTATGTCCAACAACTATATCATAGATAACGTCTTCAGCATCGGATTACCAACCATGTTCCGAATAGGTGCGTTCCAGAAAAACGCTCCGGGAACACATGTGTTTGAAAAAAGCGGACGATGAACAGGCGAAAATCGTACATCACAATCATCATCGTCGGAGTCCAAAAAGATGGCTCCGAATCCGATGTCTAAGACATAATGTAACTTTACGTCAGGCATTGCCCTAACGATGTTGGTCCACGACTGCAATAGGGTCGTGTGGGTTTACTCTAAAAAAAAATCAGATAATTTGTTCCCGGAGTTTTTTTTTTACAAAGTTGTGAGAGTATTACAGGGGACGATTTTACTGGGCTTCTTTGACCCCAACCTGCCCGCTTACCTCGCGCTCCGTCCATGCTGCCAACCAAGTCTAGCAACTTAGTTCTGGTCTAGCTTTTTTTGAAAACTTCTGGTGCAATTTGTAGAAGTCTTTGGTGTATAGCTCGCTAAAGCTTCTGGAGTAGCTTTATTGTTGAAACTTCTGGTGTCAACTAACGATTTAGAATGTCTGTTTCCCTTTAACCGGACTCGCAATTGGCTGCGATTAGTTAGTAAAAAGATACCTTGTCACTATGCTATTATGAGATGCTATGCTAAACTCAGACTAGATTATAATGTTCAAGAAGCTTTAAAGTATATATATCCTACGGTAGCTTGGTTTTAACTTATTGAATCAGTTTCAATGCTTCTTATGCTGCTGGGGTATGCATTATAATGTTGCTCGTTCTGCTGTGTTCTTCTTTACCCTATTCTGTGCAGTAGTTCCGTTTCAACTTGGTGATTCTTGGTAATTAACCTCAACTCATCTCTTTATATAACAAAATGTACATCTAATTTTAACCAAGGGAATGGGGTTCCACGTGCCGATAGTAGAAAGCCGCAACACAGCGTGGGCGTTGCCTGCAATATAAATTAATTAAACGTTGCGGGGTCAGTCAATTTTCAAATAGGCCTGCATTACTTCAAACAAAGGGGAAGGGGAAGCGATTGCGAGCGAAATTTGAATTTTGGAGCCATTTTGAGCTATAGAGTGATTAAAGTCTAAATTTTCCGGATAACGGAAACTGTGGATGGATGCTTCTTTTAGCACTAATCGTGCGGACGCTAGAATACAATGTTTTTATGAATTAAAAAGGATTGGGTCAATGAGCTTAAAGATTTTTATTCGACCGGACACCGAGCATGCGCATGCATGGAATCCATTTCTGCGACTCACCTTTCCATAATAATTTCGGTCGTTAGTACGCTACATGCAATTCGTTGTATACTATGACGACACTGAATTCGTACTGTTGATTATTTTCTTTGTGAAATATTAAGGGTGCGGCACTTAAATGTACTCTATACCGCGAGGGGAGAGTCCATCCAAGCCCTAAGTTTTGTCAATTCTACAATTTCGCAAAATTGACAAAGCTTGACACTGGTATAAACAACTATTATTCTAACGCGTTATTACGTAATCTGCATAAATTTTTTGAGAAAACTCGTGGCTTGTCCTCGCGGGGTAATTTGGAAAATATGTAAGCCTCAGTATGGCTCTAATTATGCCGAGATCCCACGAATCTGGAGTTGAGAAGATTAGGAGTGTATGAGAAAAAGCGGGGCGGACCTCACGACTCACGTTCGTGTCCCAAGTAGGCCATAGCCTCATAGCCTTATTCTCTAGTACAGATAAAATTGCTCTTGAAATCAGGGCCGGATCTGTCAAGTTAGATCCGCCGGTAGCGGATGCAGCAAGATAGAGCGAATGTAATTATAATTATGGCCTTGACTTAATACAGAGGTGGATCAATTGCGCCTATAAGCTATAGTGTACACTGAGACATCGTGGAAAGGCTTTGACAAACCAGGAGACAATGATTATCACTAATCTGGTCATGGTGGCCGAGTTTAAACAATATTGCGTGCAATTATCATGCTGAGTTTTTTTAAACTACGTATAGCCTCCTCTGTAACCCAGAGTGAACCCCTCTTCTCGGGGTTTTAACTCCCTTCGTTTTGATTTCAACCCCTCAATTGTCCGATGATCGCCAATATGCATACGTGTACATATAAACCTAAAAGCTAAGTTTGCAGGAATTAATGCCTCATTGGTTTTGCTGCATTATAGACTGTTTTTATAGTGAAGAAAAATTATGAAAAATGCTTCAAAATAGCGCCATGCCAGACAGACTAGTCGAGGCTCGCTGCATGCGTGTCGAGGAGGAGGCTGCAGAGTGGATGCGCTTGCTAATACCCGTACCCACCATTGCGAGTTAACTTCGAGTTGGTCAATCGGCGAGTTGAGAGCGACCGTTGTCAATCTCCTGTGCCTGGCGTGACGTCACTCTCAATCCGCCGATTGAGTCAACTCGAGGCGGTACGGATATAAGCAGAGTCGCAAAGTCGCAAAGTCTCACCAAACAAAAATAACGTGGTTGATTTGATAACATCATAGTGGCACTCTTATTGGGTATTTGGATAACTCAAACTACGCGTAGGCATGCGGATCCAATAGTGCTCACGTAATTATACGTTGTAATCAGTGCGCGCTCCTAACAGCGGATCTCTGTCAGAAAGAATTGGCCACAAGTCTATAACGCTAAACGGAACTCGATGATGAACGCACGGATTTCAGAATTTCGCAGAAGAGATAAGATCCGTCGAAAGTTCGAAATTTGACATTTAATTGCGCAATCCTGACCCGCATGCGTAAGCCTGGTCATTAAAACAACTGGAAACTTGCGCATATCGTAGAATGAAAGTTATTCAATCTACACTAATCATCATAAATTATCATAATAAATCATAAATTAATCATCGTAAATTATCATAATCGTCTACACTATTCAATCTACACTGTAGGCTAGTCATAAATAATTGCGACGCGTAATAACCCAGGGAATTATATCCCGTAGATTAGTGGAGTGGAGGCGTAGGCGTAGGCAGTGGAGAATGCGCGGTTGCAGGCGATTAACGCTAAAGTAGGTCCGCAGTGTTGCTGGAAGTAGGCCCCCAGTGTTGCTGGAAGTAGGCCCCCAGTGTTGCTGGAAGTAGGCCCCCAGTGTTG
>JAQIWG010002104.1:0-21553 GCA_034695025.1 Chamaedrilus cognettii | reverse complement strand
GGTAAACAAGGTAAACAAGGTAAACAAGGTAAACAAGGTAAACAAGATAAACAAGGTAAACAAGGTAAACAAGGTAAGCAAGGTAAACAAGGAATAATGTATAGGCCACGTAGGCTACGTGTAAATGTAGGACTACTCTCGAGTCATCGGTTGCGCTATCAGTTCCGTCATTGTACCGTCATGTGTATACCCTGCTTTTATTGTACTTTTATTGAACTACAGGTTTCATCTCTAACGAGTGAATGACGTTTTGAACACTGGAAATATTTTTACTGTAAAAGTCTTTTCCGGTACTAAGGTCTAGTGAAACTAGCTATAGTAGATAGGCTACTTTAGGCCCCAAACGACATCATTTATTATAATTTAGTGCATTGCTAACGTGATGCCCTAAGGTAGCGTTGCACTGTAATGTAGCGTTACACTGTAGGTTGCTGACAGGTACTCGAGACTCTAGAGTCATAGGCTAGACCTACTGATGCGCGCTATCACTTCCTGCTGTGCGTCGAATTCGCTTCAGTGCGATGGGAACAACGACATCTGTAGCTTGTTCGCTTTCATTAGAAAAGTTGAGAGGAACACCGCCCACCATTCGTTTATTGAATTAAATAATTTGAAACACTCCGTTTCGCTAGCATAAGCCCGTGTTATCAATAAGCATTCTTTTATTTAGGCGTACAAGTTCAATCTGATTATCGCGGAGTTATCAGCCAAGCACTGCCTGGCCTTTCATCGCTCTCTGTGAAAAGATGTAAGGAAATGATTTTAATTCGAGCGGATATCCATTCACAAATCGTCGTGACAATCCTTCGTCATATGAGTATCCTATAACCTTAAAGTTGTAAAAAAAGAAAAATTATCATCAAAAATTGTTTGCTAAGAAGCATTTTCGTCAACTTTGATGTAATTTTTTGGGCCAAATGCTAAACACTTCTGATCCCTTAGACACCCATCTTTTAGTCTGTAAACAATTTTGAGGTTATAACTAGGCCTACATGTTTCTTGCCCACGTAGGCTACCCACGCTCAAGCATTATATAATAATGTGAATGGCCTCGAACATCAGAACATGACCTAGTACCTATCCAGGTTCTATATCGCCTATATATACATCTAATGTACATGACATAGTATATAAATCGCATCAACTCTATGGCCTATGTTATCATAGCAACAGCATCCAGCATAGGCCCTAAGCTATTCGACCGGTCTACAGGTCTAGGGTTCGCAATCTGTTTGTCCCATGCATGCACTATGGTCTCACTGATGTCGAATGGTTTGGGATTAGTTTTAGCACCAAAATCCGCAATTAAATCCTGCCCTATCTGTAGCACTAACCTATACCCAAATCTAACCAAAACCTTAAACTTTTGACATGACTGGGTGCATGTGACAAAACAGAGTGAACACGCTGCCAAGAGGTTAGATAACATAGACGCGCCGAGGCTCGGCGAGCATGGGGAAGCACGAGCGCGCTGCTTCGGACTGCACGCGGACCGTGGTGTCCGTCCTTCTCGTCCTCTCTGTCCTCGTCGTCGTGCTGCTCGTCTGTCTGCGTGAGTTCTGCGTGCAACATGTGCTCGATGTTAAAAACATCAACGAAACCGCTTGGTTTTGATCGCGTATCCTCGTAAATTATTGATGGAATTGTGTCAAATGTTAACCTCTTTAGCCTAGTTAATATCTGACACAAGCGCTCAGAGGTGCACAGAAGCGCCATCACTGCGCAGCGTTATCGATAACGAACAAAGGGAGGCTTAGAGGCCCTTTTTCAACTGTTGCACAGCCTTGCGTGAGCCGTGTAGGCCTATTGCGGGAGCGTTTAAAGTATTGGATTACAACATTCCGCTACAATAATTCAAACTGAAATTTAATCAGCAATGATTCATTGTTAATCTCTTAAAATTTCATATACACAAGTGCAATATTAGCAATGCCACTTCGTTTGGCGGGGGAGTCTGAACGCATTGCGCGGGGATATACTGAACACTTTGTGCACATGATATTTTAAAACTCACCCTGTTATTTGAAATTGCATAGTATTCCTTGAGGTATATATCTTGTGTTTTCATAGCAGTTACTATTAAATGAAGGACATGAGTCCTTTGGTTAACAGTGCTGTAACTGCAGTGCCTTCTACGATGTTGTTCAGCTAAATTCGTACAGCCCGCTGGTGCTAATTGCATATCAATTATACCAAAATTAATGTTTTCAGTCGAACTACCAAGATCTCCTCTCCCGATTCAGCTGTCCGGCGTAGGTTACAACTGCCCTGATCAGGGTCCCAGTCTCGTTCCGTTCCCCGTCCACACAAACTCCCAGGATGTCATGCTGGGTAGCGGCCTCCAGTATGTCATCGACTCATCGCTGACGGTCAATACCATCACAGTCCTGGACGGCGGTGAGAGCAAATAAGCGAACCCATTTAAGATTTTAAAACATTTTTAGATTCATACTGCAATGAGAGAAGACTATGATCTCAATCTAAATACTACAATGATGAAAGGCGAGCGGCATTAAAAACGGATGCTGCGAGACATTCCTTAGAAGATTTGAAAAATTATGCACCACGAATCCACGCAGCGAACTGAGTACAACGTCGCGCTCGTCATACACAAGGTTCTAGCGACCGGTCTTCCACGCTACCTCGCCGAAATCGTGTCCTCGTACGCGCCGAGTCCTCCGGTCAGCGACGAAACATCGACTCACCATCCCGAGAGGACTCAAATCTACCGCCGGACAACGGACCTTCACCAGCGCGTCCGAGGCCGTGTGGAACCATCTACCGGAGGACATCAGATCGGCTAAGTTCATCTTCTCCTTTAAATACAGGCTTAAAACTTATCTTTTCAAATCCGCTTTCTGTATGTAGTCTGCTGCACTTCTCCAGCACCTACGATTCAAGCAAATGATGTTTTTTCCATCTCCGTTTGCATGACATATTTCTGGTGCGTTACAAGTGCAATATACATGCATACATACATACGTTATAGAGAAACTATTGTTAGATAAGGAGAGGGTCTAAGTAGCTGAATTAGCACATGCATGTAGCTTTGATGTAAAGCCATGAATGATGCTGTACAAATAGTGCATTGGGCAGGTATCACAATGACTGATGGAGCAAATGTTTTGATTGAATACTACAAAATAACGTCATGCGAAGGCCACGCTATTGGTAAATCTCACGTAAGTCGTACCGTGTCGTCATTTGTGACCAACGTTACAGCGAACGACCTCTATTGAGGAGATTTTTTTCCTCGCCAACTCATGCCAACAGGCCTCCTCGGTCACGCTTTAAGATTTGACTTTTCATCTTTTGTTAATTTGTTGCTTCCGTTTGTTTGTTGCATGTTTGTTGCTTGAAGGAAGCACCCTAACCCTTGCATAATAAATTTGTTGCTTCCTGTTCCTGATTCTGAGACTAATGAGTTTGAGAGCTATGATTTGAACAAGGCTAAAGTCTCATCAAGTCTCATCAAGTCTCGTTCACTGTGCAGAATGTCATCATGCTTTGAAAAACGCTGAACACAACCCTCAACCTCGATTTATTAACTGAGAATAAATATAATTAAATTTCTTCCCGGACTAATTTAATTTCAATTTAATTTGGTCTTAGTTTGTATTCAAAATAAACCGCACAGTATGTGTACAACGCAGGTGAGATACAAAAAGGCTAAAGCTAAAAATCTATAACGAACACTGCAATCATATATCATGTCCCCGGTTATTGAATTGCTTAGAATGATGAGTCGCGATAGATCACGCCGGAATATAACCTCAGATAAAACTTGCTTTGCCGAATTGCTTATTTGAATTAGCACGCAAGTTCGGAAAAGTTTATGAATCACAGTTTAGAGTAGCACCGGATGTACAAACATTGTAAAAACGTTTTGTCGAGTTCTTTTTTATTATAATTGGCTGAGCAACCTGCAGCAAGCCAACTGGTGAATTATACAGAAGCATTTAGTTTTGATTTTATTGCGCTTATTGTTATAGCGACTTTGGTGATTGCCGATGGCGGTGGCTCAATAAAGATCAGTACTAAGTACATTCTCATGATCAACGGCGGCGCACTGCAGATAGGAAGCGAGACGTGTCCCTACATGTCACGCTTGGATATTGAGCTGTATGGAAAGTCTGACGACCCTGCGTTTGCAACAACGGCTGTTCTCGACTTTGGTGGAAAGTTCATCGGAGCAGGGCCGACCGGGTCGATCGACATTCACGGGCCGTGGAGGCTCGCCTGGACCATGCTGACGACGACCATACTGCCTGGTGAGCAACCTACAGTTGCAACCTACAACTTGTATGATGGCAAGTTTGTGTAGCGACCCAGTGGTATATGCTATTGGTAATTCTAAGCCGCCTAACCTAGCGAGGCATTGCGGTGTAGTGGTTAAGGCGTCGGACGAAGAGTCCAGAAGAGCCGGGTGGGTTTGTTGCAATTTTCTGAAAAAATCTATTTACATAACTAAAAATTTTTCGAGAGAGCTGTGACTTCATAAGACAAGCGCAATTATATTTGATGTACGCGTTGACGCGGCAGGCCGTGGGGATCAGATAATCAGTCTTGCTGACAACGCAGCGAGTTGGTCGGCTGGGGACGAGATCGTTATCGCCAGCTCTGACTACGACATGAATCAGGCGGAGCGCTTTCTGCTGCTAGACTGCCCCAACTGCTCCAACTACCAAGTCAAAATAGCTGGTCTGCTTCAAACCATAGTGTCATTAGGATTATACAACAATTATTGTAAATCGCACTATAAAATAATTGTGAATTTTCTTCTTGGCGTCTCTATCCTATGAAACACTTTCAATCAATTTTCAAGCAAGCTTGTTTCCTGGCTTAAGCCTACGGCCTTCAGCTATGCATAATTGCTTCAGAATTTAAGGTGTTAGCTTAGTAGACTTACTACGAGCCGTCATCTGCCGGTGGGTAGGTCCTATAGCCTGCCTAAGCTGCAGCTAGCCCACTATATACTGTATGCCGCACTGGTAATACACCACAAATTTGTCCTGCAAACCAAGATGGAAAGACATAATTTGTTTGAATCGTAGGTGCGCGAGAAGTGCATCATGTCCACTATACACAGTAGAAGTAGTGCAACATATACTATTGCTATACCGTCGTGTCTAGACAACTGTTATATAGAGACCTATATATAGACTTACATTTGTACTCCGCTCCAGATAGCTAGTACTCCACTCCAGATAGCTAGTACTCCACTCCAGATAGCTAGTACTCCACTCCAGATAGGTAGAGAGGGGTGGGTATGCCTGCAATCAGTTATTACTGTACATGTCGAAGAGCAGGAGCTTGAATCCATTGTACATGTAGGTCCAATAGGTATTAGTACACCGATAATGATATACTTATGGTCTATTCATATTTTTCTCCGTGGCTGTTGATTTCAATGGTCTAGAGCGAGCATGCAACATAAAAGGTCAATTTTTAAATTCATGCGATTGTTATCAAATCATAATAAAGCCATGTCACAAATTCGCCCTCGCGCTCTAAGACCAAGGTCGCACTACATAGTGCTCTAACCATTGAATTATATGAACTAAATTCTAATGCATTGGTATCAAAGATATACATGACTGGTTGCTAAACTAGGCGCTTCGCTGAGTATGCCCACTAATTTTGATTGACGTATGCTGACAAACAGCATTCTGAGAGTCACTGATGTAATCTGCAGTCATCTCACAGCACTCTTGTGCACATCTATTCAATCTGTTCAATTGTTGTTCAGAGCTCTACAAACACTATTCACGTCAGCGAGGTTGACATTTAATAAGCGCATTGTAGTCGGGTCTGCTATTCAATGTCATATAATATAAAAGTTAAAGCGTGCAAAACCATGAGGATGATTATTATTAAACACACCCGGATCGGAGAATACTTTTCCATATCATGCAATTTAAGTGAGTAATCCACAAAAAAATGCGCGCCGTCAATGGTATGCTGTATTATAGTCTTGCTGTCTATTAAAAAACAATATCTAGTCACACATTTTCCGTTTAGCTTACGGGTTGCACTGCGTTACATGTACATTATATGCAATAATTTTGCTTAGAAGACCTCTTGATGAATATCTCTTAAATGTTACGTCTTAAAAACAAATTAGCAGCAAGATTCTACTTGGCACTGTCCCAGGTCCTGTGCTGTATAAGCATTTTGGTGCGATATCTGGCGACGGCGTCGACATGAGAGCCGAAGTGGGACTTTTGACCAGAAATATAAAAATTTATGGAAGGATGGAACCGAGTTGCTATTCTAATAATTTCTGTCAGTATTTCAACTACGACACTTTCGGAGGACAAGTGAAGGTCAGAAATTTGTTTTATTGTAACAAAGTTCTTTAGACAGAACCTATATTGATCACTACTACATGTACTTAGATTACAGTGTACTTATATTTCCTTGTTTTTTGTTACATGAATTTGGTTGCAGAATCCAGAACAATCCTAAAGCGCTTTATAATTCAGACAATTTTGAGACATTTGCATGTAAATTTAGAAATCAGTGTACCATGGAGCGTGTGAGTAGTTTCTGTTACCTGAGAGATATGATCGGTTGCTGAGGGGGAGCAGAGGAGGCAGCAAGGGCTAGGGTGAGAAGTGCCTAGCAAACTTGAACAAATTGGGACCTATCTTGACAGCAAGGTGTGTCTCATTGAAACTGAAAGGGGAATTCTACAAAATGTGTGTGCAAAGTACTTTTGAATATGGAAGTAAGACATGGCCAGCCAAGGTGGAGGATCTTCGGAGATTAGAGAGGACAGAGAAAATGATGGTGAGATGGATGTGTGGAGTGTCATTGAAGGACAAGTGTCGAAGCAAAGATCTAAGAAAACGGTTAGGTGTCGTATGTATAACGGACATGGTGAAGAAAGGGAGACTGAGGTGGTTTGGACATGTAGAACGCATGAATGAGGAAGACTGGGTATCCACATGCCGATATATTAAGGTGGAAGGAATCATTGGAAGAGGGAGGGGGAAGAAAACATGGAAGGAGGCGGTAGAGAGCGATATGAAGGAGCGAGGCATGAACAGAGCGATGGCAAAGAATCAGAGTTGTGGGGGAGTCTCATCGTCGGAAACGTCCAACCTGTGTTGACACGGAAAAGTGGACGTAAAACGTAAATGATGATGATGATGATGATGATGATGATGATGATGATGATGATGATGAGTGCTGCGAAATGTAATTTTTTATTCATCTATGCCTGCTATGGCATCTATAGCCCTCACTAAAGACTAGAACAACAACTGAATCTCGCATTAATGAGAGACAATGACTCCACCGATCCGCCATCTTGTCACTCTGTTTATGATAGATATTTAGTGCAGGCCTACACCGACACGCATCAGCGGGCTGCAAGCCATTAACCACATAAAACTGAGTGAAAAGATGGCGGCTTTAGAGTCATTTCTGCCAACGCCGCCGACAGACAATGCTGGCAGGGCAGTGATTACAGAATACAGGGTTGCATTCCCCCCCCCCCCCCCAACCAGCATACAAAGTCAAGTTTTGTCAATGCTATATAGACCAAGCGAAGCTAAAGCAAAGTAAGTGAACCAAATGAAGCTATCATCCTCCCACAACAGCATTATCCCCCCCACCCAGCATCCAGAATGTTAAGTGAAGGCTGTTTCGCTTATGCAAAATTTCTGTCAACATCCCCCTCCCAACTGTGAGTTGTGGACGGGAGTTATGTAATCTCAGAGTTATGTAAAAAATCTGATCTTCCCCCCACCAAAAACTTCTAGAACCGCCTTTGAATGTTAGGTCCAGTTCTTCTTATTCTCAAGGCTTGTGCGTCATCGTATGTAGTCTTTATGCGCCATTGTGTGCAGGTGCAGTGTACAGTGCACATGTGCAGGTGCAGTGTATGGTGCACATGTGCAGGTGCAGTGTACGGTGCACATGTACAGGTGCTCGTGGGTGCCGCAGTGGCACGCTTTGAGGGCATAGAGCTGTACAACATGGGTCAGCAGGTGCTTGGCAGCTACCCCATGCACTTCCACAGACTGTTCCAAGCCGTGGGGAAGTACGCGCGACAGCTCTCCATACACAACTCCTTCTCGCGCTGCGTCACCCTGCACTCTGTGCAAGGAGTTCTCGTGAGTTCTACTCAAGGGAATCGAGAGCTGTATGCGAAAATCTAATCTGCGCGGTTGAGCTTCATGCACGCCAATAATTCCACTCACCTGTCAATCAAAAAATCAGCATGCAATTTAAAAACCAAGATATTCCAATCTAAGTTTTTTGTTTGTTTTTTCTAAGCCATCACAACAACAAGTAGTTGTGATGGCAGACACGCTTTTATTGTGCCACTTTCTATTGTGCCGAGATAATCATTCTGGTTGGCATTAGAATGAACATCCGGTTATATTAAGCTCTCAGTTTCTTACCAACAAGCGCTATTGAGAATGGGGGAATGCGACCGAAAAACGCATGGAGAGAGATTTATTGCCTATTTCTATCGTACTCGTGGTGTAATATAAGACAACGATTGTGCATTGTGCAATGTAGCTCATTTGTGGATATAAATGTCAAGCGATGATAATCACATATATTTGACACGCGTGTTTGAGACATCGAAGACCTGAAAATTACAGCATGAATAAAAAACTGTCAATAAATCTAAGTATAGTTATTGCTTCCGCATGTCTTTGTTGAGGTGGAGGATGTGGTGGGGTACGACTCGTTGGGCCACTGTTTCTTCCTTGAGGACGGCAACGAGATGAACAACACGTTGCGTCACAATCTTGGTCTGGTCACACGCGCTGGCTCGCTGCTGCCCGCTGACCGCAATGACGTCATGTGTCGCGGACTCACTGCTAATCCGGCAACTTACGTCCCGGATCCGAATGTGGACTGCAAGTACGCTGTATTTAATTACAAACGTTATTGTAGCCGTTGCATTTGGTTTACTAATTGGATCTGTTTACAAAAAAGCCATTATAGGTCAATTAGAGACCTTATGGAAATGACTTTCAGCCTCTTATTGGCACAACACAGGCCTGTCAAGGGATTTTTCATAAACGTAAGTTTTTCATATACATTTTTCGTTTTTCATAAACATCTAGACATTCAGATTGGATCATAATGTTTGAATCAATTGCACTCATTGTTTCTCAGAAGTGAATGAAATCAGTAGAATAGTATAATATGTATATATTGATATATATATATATATTGAAATAATAGCATCACTTATTGCCTTATGAAAGTGTTAATTTGTTTCATTGTAATGGGCTCCATTATGCGGCTTCTTTGTTACTTGCTCACCACTGCTACCGCGCTGCAATCTTATGTTTGCCGGTTGTGCGTTGTATTTCCCACTGCCTTTCTGGCAAAAAAAAGATATAAGGCGTGATTCTTAGCCAGAGAAGATTTCGTAATGAGTGTAGGTCGTACATATTTTTAAAACCGGACCCAGCAGTTGATTTAGATATCTGAGAGACTTTTAATGGTATACCATGTAGGCAGTTTATATGACGATTATATAGGATTACAAACGAGATTAGGCCTACCTTGTTTGATGTCAAATCACGTGGGCAAATAGTACTGCAACCGGTTTTGAAGATTTACATGTTGCAATTAATATTGACATACATGCATGATCATTTGTGCAAATTTTCTTGCTAAATAATACACGCAGTATTGGGATATGAGTTTGCAAATAAACAAATTTAGAATGAAGCCAATAATAGATAAGAATAATCGCATTCAAATAACCATGCAGGCTACATAGCAATTTAAATGATAGTGTACCGTACTGAAATACAAATCTAAACATATGTATTCAAAGAGGACGATTTGTTGCGAATACTTTGTCAAAGCATTTATTATGCAATGTTTTGTCAAGCTTGCTAGTCCTGATTAATATCACATATGCAGGAAAGTTGTAGCTTTAACTACAATGTGTGTGTTATTGGCAGCGGTGTTTCCACATTCTGGATATCTCACCCCAACAACTACTTTGTGAACAATGCGGCAGCTGGCTCTGAGGTTCGCGTTCTGTCAATTTAATTTTAGATCTTAAATAAAATTTTAGGCATATAATTAATACTAGGCGCTGGGTTTAATAACTAATTTAACGTCGTACTCCTCATCAGCCACTCAATAATTTATTTAAGAATCATAATTCCTCATAACTTACAGTTTCACAGTTGTACCGCTCAGCTTATTTTGCACACTGTGACTGCCCCCGATCACATGGCACCTTGAGGCTGACTGAAAGCCTGTAGAAATGCTTACCGAGTGTGTCATCAAAACCTTTTGATTTGCTCTTTTTTAAACATGACGATTGATCGGTTGATAAAAATTCTGAAGCAATGCATGAGCAACTTATCAGCCATTTCTGAATGTTTAGCCTTCTGCATGAAGCATATTTCAATGTTGGCTACTTTGTGAAAGAAGGTAGCCTATAACATACTATGTGACATATAAACGGCCAGGTTTTAAATCTGATTCAACTGTACTATGCGCACAAATTTATGTCGACGATGTAGATGTTGACTTTACAATGGTAGTTCAACAGTGCTATTCAGATGAATAATATTTATTCTAAAGTGTGAAAGCAACTTCTCAATGTACATGTATTTGTGCAGCAAATGGGATTTTCGTACTCGTTATATCGCGAGCCGACCGGTCCATCAGTGGACACACTGCCACCATTCAACGGGGAAAGAAGTCCCTTGGGAGAATTCTCTGGAAATCGTGCGCACTCCAATCGAAACGTGTGTTTGAATTACGTTGAGAATTATTTCTCTGTTGATTGTTGTGTTATTGAGCATTAGACAATATTATGATTCATAATCAGTTGAATATTGGTGCTTAAGAAAATCTTAGTGCACGCTCTTCCTACTTAATGAAATTATATTGAGATTAGATTCAAGTATAACTCTAAGTAATGTAACAATAATTGATAGGAAATATAGATTTTTAATGTGATAGTAGATGAACCATGAACAATGTTCTTGTGGACTTCTCTATTCTCTCCACTTGCTTGTCAATGCTGCAAACATTTAAAGAAATGTTTCAGACT
This sequence comes from Chamaedrilus cognettii, assembly GCA_034695025.1. Lineage (NCBI taxonomy): Eukaryota > Metazoa > Annelida > Clitellata > Enchytraeida > Enchytraeidae > Chamaedrilus > Chamaedrilus cognettii. Next base: position 10,497 of record JAQIWG010002104.1, on the reverse strand, counting down.
GGATTTCACATGGATCGTGGAGTCAAAATATCACTGCCTTCAGCCGACGATCCCAGAGATTTTTTGGCTCTCACATATATTGAAAGGTTTGTATCAAAAACTCTGGCTGTACTTACCCTTTATGAAAAGCGTGTAGAACTTTCTGCAACAACATGCAATGTCTGCATTAAGCTTTGGCATGAAGTCGTAATTTGTTTGTAAGGCTTCTCTGATGTCTTGTGCTTTATCAAATTTTTTGAAGGGAAAGTCCGACTGAATTTAAATAATTCTTTTTCAATATTTAAAGTGTGTAATTTTGTACGATTGTGGGATCCTTGTAAGCAATGTCTAACCCTATCCTTATATAAAAACCCTTTTGCACATATAGGAATGCATTCACTCTCAATTAACTATTTTTGTTGACGTGTTGCGTGATTCGGTTTAAGGTACCAACCGCATGTAGACAGAAATCTTTCATTGCCCCGAGTGCCTGCGGTAATTGATGGCTTCACTGGATATAAGAACTCTATGGGAATGTTTGTAAGGGGAGCCGACATTCAGATTAGCTCAGCAAAGTAAGTCTAAATATCATATTGACTGAGGTTTAGTTTTGGACTTTTTATTTAGTATCAATATTCATTGATCGTGGAATAATAAGCAATTTTCTATAAGCACAGAATTGTGTATGCATTTCATTTTCTTACAATTTGAAAAGTAATGAACAATGGCATGAGAAGCTCTATGCTGTAGCGTTGCATACCGTATGTAGGCCTACGCTATAAAATCCTCAAATCAATTTAATTGCCTTGATCTGCTTGATGCCAGGTTTGATAATCTATTATATTTTGGCTGTGTCAACTTTCAGGCTATCAGACAACGACATCGCAGTGGCAATGGCGAGGTTTGTTCCACATAAATTGCAGTTTGCTCGCGCTATTTGCTTAGTAATTCAGCAATATTGTGTCAAGATTGATCTGTAGATTCTGAGATCGACTATTACTGCAGTTTTTTGGTAGAGCATGTTTGACTTCACAAAACTCATCATGTGTTTGTCTGAATGCCTTTCATTATCACAAAGTTGTCAGGCCTGTTCTATATAACAAGAGATAGTAAATGGCAGTTACAGCATTATCAATGGACCAGTTTGCTATAGTTTTGAATGTAGTGATATTGTTTTACCTTACAATAATGCAGAAGACTGCGTAGGGCTATGCAGTGTGCAATTTACTTTGCGTGCAGCTCGCCAGTACTTCCGTACGATGGGGGCTCTCATCAAGAAATCATAAATTCCATCATTGTTGGAAAATCGATTGAAATTGGAAATTGGACAAACAGGTTTGTTCGTGTCTGCCTAATAAATTGTTATGCTTTTGGTTTTTGTTCATGCATTATGTTTTATTATTTACTTTTTGTTGATATAGGTTTTTTCGATAATTTGCCTATCATAATCACATTGCTTTATGAGATGTGATTTTTTTTATTCTAGAATGTACAAAAATAATATCTTGAAGCATGGCATGCACTACGCACGAAAAATATAACTTAAGTAAGTTATAAACACTGGAGAAATAAAAATATACAAATTTCAAAACGTAGCTTTAGTTACATTCGTATTTATGTACTTTAGTTACATCTTTCATTAGGAAGCCTGTGAATTCTGCAGTAGACATCTCAGTGCTGCGACCGATTTATATGTGCTTACTGTGTTGCAGAACGGGTCCATGTGTTGCAGAACGGGTCCATGTGTTGCAGAACGGGTCCATGTGTTGCGGAACGGGTCCATGTGTTGCAGAACGGGTCCATGTGTTGGAGAACGGGTCCATGTGTTGCGGAACGGGTCCATGTGTTGCGGAACGGGTCCATGTGTTGCAGAACGGGTCCATGTGTTGGAGAACGGGTCCATGTGTTGCAGAACGGGTCCATGTGTTGCGAAACGGGTCCATGTGTTGCAGAACGGGTCCATGTGTTGCAGAACGGGTCCATGTGTTGCAGAACGGGTCCATGTGTTGCAGAACGGGTCCATGTGTAGGAGTGCGGATTCAAGACGGACCAATTTTTGTGTCTGGCAACCAGTTCTTCAAGTTTGTTTCTTCCGCATTGCGGAACGCTTCGGCTATTGGCTTTTTGTCAAACAACTCGGGACAAAGCAGTCCAGCGAACAGCTTAGGAAACAACGCGTTTGACGCCATGGTAGATTTCTCATCAGCTCTTTTAATATGTTTTTTTTCTTCTTTCCTTTTTTGTTTCTTGAAATTTTCTTGTTTGGATGTTACTGGATTCATATTTGAACTACTGTATAGGAACTAAAATTAGTTATAAGTGCATAAATTGTAGTAGGGTCATGCAGAACTATAGATTGAAAGTCTAATCTGCAACTGTTTCCATTGTTTTCAAGTGTTTTTGTTTTTATTATTTCTGGATATTCGAATGATGTTGTTCAATTTAATGCAAATTGAATATCAAAATGATATCAAGCTTGCTCTGTGTCTTTCAGTGCATTGCTTGCATTGATTTTGGCCGTTGTTTTAAATTTTGCTGAAACTGATTGTTCTCAAATTCTGAATAGTATTGCTTATAGAGATTTAATTTCTCATGCGTATAGAAATATTACAAGGGACTCTTTGTATTGTACTATATTTTAAGGACGGATCCATGGGGGGGATGGGGGGGATGCATCCCCCCCCACTTGCATGACAAAAAATTAGTCGATGACACTTTTGTAACAATACGTGTAACAATGCGGCATTTAGAAGTCAAATTCATGAGTCTTATCGATTTATGCTTGAAATTAAAGTGAAACTGAAGTTGTAACTTTTTCTCTTTTGAACACTTGGTTGAAGACAGTGACAAAGATTTATTTAGACATAGCAAGTTATTGGAAAAAGTTCCATCCGTACTTCACACTTGTGTTTTTGTTCGAAAAGAAAAACTACATGTTTTCAGTTCAATGATGGACCCACTGTACTTTTGCGGGACCACAAAGCTGGAAACATTCAACCCCCCCCCCCCCCCCCCTAATTTATCTTGGATATAACCATTGCTGCATTTTATTCTAATTTTGTCCTTTTCGACTTTGTTTCCAGTTTTATGTTTTCAGAGCACGAGGATAGCGATGACGAATGGTGACGGGTCGCCCTCTAGCGCAGACGGCGACCTGACGCGGCTGCTGCTCGACTCAGCGGGCAGTCTGACCGGGGTGCGAGGCTCCTACATCATCAGGCCCGACAACCCCCTGCTGATGAAGCCATCCTGTCAGAGCAGCGCTGGCTCGCCTGCCGTCACGTTCTGTCCGGCCGCGCGTTATGGCTTGGTGTGATTGATTCCCCGTTTTGTTTGAGCAAAGAATTTGGACTACTATAATTAACCTAGAAAGAGACTCGCCCTAGTTGTAGGGCGCACTAAGGGAATTGTCAGAGGCGGTGTAATGGCGGAATTGGTTTTAAACTATGCTGTCTTCGGTTTCAAAAACCAGCAGGAATCAGCTTGATTCTAACAGTCTATGCAGCCATTTTGCTGTTCAGGACAATCTGGTTTTTTTGTGCCGTGTCGTGCCAGGGGCTATAATGCCGGCGTAACCTTCTAAGTTGATACTAGTCCAGTTCTTTGGGTTTAAGTTGTTTCTGCCATTTGCACGCAAATTACTAGTTTTGGTTCATCAATTTGCACGGTTCTGTGACAAATACTTCATCAATCACATAAATGTAAATTTTAGGTTAGTTAATCAAATGATTAATTAATGATAATCACAGTGTGCTTTGACCCCTACTAGGATATTTTAGTTAACATGCACTTTGCGAAGTCCTTTGCGACTCTGCTACTGCAAATTTGCGACTCTTTTTTGCGACTGCTTAGCAAAGCATCCACTCCAGCCTCGTCGACAAGCTGCGAGCCCCGACGAGTCTGTCTGGCATGGCGCTCTTTTGAAGCCTTTTTTATCATTTTTCTTCAGTATAATGCAGAAAACCAATGAGGTATTAAACTATAAACAATTGTACAGTTGTTTGGTTATGCTTTTTTATCAGCTTTTCGTCAACATAAGTTCGCGAAACATTCAACTGGAAATTCGAGATTCTTCTGTGACGGGGAATAACACAAATTTGATCTTGAGTGGCGTGATCGAGAGCAAGGATGTGCAATCAAACAATTCTACCACACAGTTCCAGCCGGTCCTGTCACCAAACAACCGATATCGACTTTCCTGGCTTGGAGGAATGGCACCCTCGTGGGTCGATTTGTCAATGTATCAGTTCAACTTGTGAGTACCTATGCAATCATCTACCTCGACAGATCAAGTTTTATTGGTAAAACTTCTTTCTTGTCAGCTTTTTTGGAGTACATAATGAAAATGCCAACAGTATATGTATTATTCAGAGTCTCAATGTATGGCGTTGTAACTATTACATCGGTTGTTTTATTTGATTGATTTGTGTGTTTGGTATGATGTCTTGGTGTTGGTCTGGCACACATAGCGAATTGCTGCGACACGTCATATCAAATCTTTATTTAATGCAAAATATCTAGTGCTCATAAGATAATACAAATTTTCATGGCGCTAGTCTTGCAAAATTGAATTGAACAATAAATTTAAAACAAAGCTTTTCTAAATATTGCTTACAGCGCACATTGTTAGGTGTATCACCAGCCGCGTATGCGTGCAACCCCTTGCAAAAGTCTCGTCAAAATCAACAGCGTTGTAGCTATGCATAGGCTTGGTGACTTGATCTGTGATTTAAATGGCGCTTGTGTTTTTTTCATCATCTGGATCGCGTTGAGCAATTTTTGTCCAGGGGCGATTACCTTGAACTGGAACTCTGTTACCCTGGAAATACCACGTTCGTTCTATCGAGTCGCGTGTGGAATCAAACGTTGAACAGTGTCGTCACTAGCGGCGCGTTGAACATTACGAGTGCGTCAAACTTGCAAGTGGACAGTACCGGACAGTACTTCTACTGGAATCAGTCTACCAGGTTTGCCTAGAATCTCTGGAGCTCAAACTAAAAATGAAATAATAGAAACATTATAAATGTTGTGTCTTATTGCAATTAATTCTTTATAGGTGGTGGTGGTTTTTGGAGTTTAAAAATTGTGTGTAGTAACGACTATTACAGATCAAGGAACTGCTCGCCCTTCTTTTGTCACCCTTTACAAATCACCCGAAAAATTCTGAGTTGCGGACCCATTCTCTTTTTGCTTATATCTTCAGAGGTTGAGTTTCTTCATAGATAATCTTTTATAGTTCAAAGTATTTATTTTTTGTTGTAAGATACGATAATTATTATTTCTATTAAAGCTGATTTAATGCTTAATTATGCTTTGCGTGCAAACCTATGATGGCATCCAATCCCATGCCCTCTCCTACTTTAATCTTATTCTATCTATTTTAAATTTACACTTGATATTTTGATATTTTTACCGTGATCAACCGGCAATTTTTCAGTTTGCTCAACGTGAAAATGGTGAACTCCTGGCAGACGACTGACTACAACTATTGCCCAGCGGAGGGCTGTCATTTCATCACAATCTCTGCAAACGTCACTTTCAATGGACTATACACATGCCCGGAGTCATGATTATGTAGTTGTATATCCATGTCTTTTGATCGCATTTAAATGATCGTGTTAGCTCTATGTTCCAGAATGCTCTGGCTAATAGAATAATCGAATTAATCAAATGTTATTTTATGCTGAAATGAAAATGGCAGCGTAAAGTACACTGCATAAGTTTCGATAGATGCATGCTTACTTTGCCTAGTCCTGTCTACAAAAATCTTAAAAAATTTTATCCAGTCTATTTATATTTCAACTGTCAATACCTTTGTCTTCAGAGACGGGGGCAGAATTTTTTGATCAGGGGGACCATTACTTTCTTCACATTCATTAGCGAGGGAAGGCCAAGCCAACTTGCAGGAAAAAATGCTATGTCAAATTTAGCAAATATGCACTTGAGAACCGTGGGGTGACCCCATACCCCCGCTCCTCGATTCCCCATCAGCATTTCACCTCCTCATAAAGATTTTATGTCTGCTGCAGTTGGAATTAGCCCTTGGAATGTCTGAGTACATCAGCATCATTCTTCCATTTTTTACCAATAGATGCGTCATGCATAGGTATGAACAAAAAATTAAATAATTAATTGATATTTTTAGCAAAATAAAATTTAGCTTTATTGAAAATAGGAGTGCAGTTGTTGTCCATTGCAGTTGTTATTTTGATGTTGTTTAGCGTCTATGCCGACGCCATCTATGCGACTGTGCATGACTCGCACAGTGTGTGCAAAGATTGACAAGGTGCTGGTCACCAATAATTTATTGTTTTTTGTTCAACGCAGAGGCTCTACTTTGGTTGTTGCATTTTATGACGTTGACATTCAATGAACACGGCAGTATTTACCGTAGGCTATCGTTCCACAGGCCTACATTAAAAGATTCCTCAAAGTGAACCAAACTTTGGGCATCATTTCAAAACTGTGTAACTATTAAAGATTTTTGATCGATGTATATATGAGATTGTCTCTACGCCATGTTTCGATTTTATTTTATTTTCTTCAATAAATTATGACAAATATATGATTGAAAATGATACGAATAGATTCATAAATGAATTACGAATATTCTTGTAAATGATAGCTCACATATCTTTGGTCGCGTTCGAGTCATTAAGCTGAGTGATAATGACGATGAAAGCATGTGTTTATGCTGGGCGCAACGAGTGACGTCACACAACCGTGACATTCAACGCGTGACACGCCCCTAAATTAAACGGAAGCAAGTTCGCTTAATTATATGTGCTTTTTAATGCAATGCCGATGTTTAATTGCGAAATAAAAAATAAATTATCATAATTATAGTAATTATAATGATTGTTTCAGCTTCAATTTAATCTCATCAATCTATCTGCTCACGATGCTCAAACTAATCACAGCTCCTACTCGATTCGATTTAACAGTTTGCCGTTCTACAATTCTGTCTCACAAAAGCTGGTACTTTTAAGCAGGCGATGGATGCATTCGTAACTGGAATATGACTTCATAACTTTGTCTCTGTAGGAGTAATCGATGTTGTTTACATGCAATGTTGTAACAATATAACTATTACACGGATGTTTTAATGAATTGTCAGATTTACTGAAGACTCGTTTTTCGTTAAGTCAATTTTGTTCAAATTTATGGTTACATAAGAACAGAAGTGTTTCAGTAACAAATACTGCTACTTTGATTAATCGCTAACCAAATTTTCGCAACACCATTGATCAGTTTAAAACATATTTCGAAAAATTAAAAACTTAAAATTAAATTACGATCAAAAATTATATTTTTACCGTATGAAAAAAAATACACTGCATGATGTTACTAACATGACATTGCTTCTAGATACAGCTAGCGAAGAGAACAGGATTGCTAAATACAGGTAGGCTAGATAGCCTACAAAGTGCATTGGTGTGTTATGCAAATGTTAGCAGCTAAATAAAGAAATTTACACAAATTGAGGTATGGTATTTAAGCACTCAATTTTTGTCGTGACTTGTCCAAATGTTAAGCAATTAGCCCCTAACTTTTTGCTCAAACATCGCTCAAGACAAATGCACATTTTACCACCTGATGATCTGCAATAGTGTTACTAAGTCTGTATGATATGTTAAAATAACATATCATACAGCTTTTCTCAAAAAAAAGAGGACATAGAAGACATGGCTGTAACTCAGTTCACAAATTTTTCAACTTTTTCACTCTTGAAACGCTAACTAAATTTGCAACAACATGTATATATTGGTTAGTGGTCACGTAAACACGTGAACTTTGTTGTCGCAGTTGACGAAGAGGTTTATCTATTTAAATTATCGATTTCTTTGAAATACGAGCTAAAGTCATTCCAGTTTTCACAAAAAATTTACACATTTTGCATAAATTTGCTTATGAAGAAATGCCATAGAAGAGATTCAACACGTTCCTCTCCAATCACACCGACATGGTTCTCCTGTTACAGTAACTGTCGCCCGTCATGCAAGATATTTTTCTCACTTTTTATTTGATTCGTTGTTAATGAATCATATCCTTTGTGCATGCAAAATCGACATTAATTTTTTAATTTTCTTAATAATTATAATTTTTCAAACACAGTAGTGGAGTTATCGCGGTTGCTTTTGAGACTGATACATTAATTCTGATGCAAATGTTGTCTACTTTACAAGGGTGAAAAAGTTTGAAATCCGTTGACATTTTACCAAGTTACAGCCATATCTTGTTGTTCTTGATATTGGAGGCACGGTGAACATTATATACGACTAAAAAAGACGTTCAACATTTCAGGTTTTTTGGAAGGGGCGCTAAATTTGCCTCTTCAAATACCCCTATGCTCTGGGGCATGCTGTACACTGACAAATTACTAATATCATATTTAAAAAGCTTTTAGTGATTTCAGGGATTATCGAATCTCCTTTTACCTCTTATTATAAAACTGACTAACAACAAGCCCTTAGACGAAACTTGTGAACATGAAAACATAAATTTCAAAGAAATACGATAGTAATTAATCATCACAGTATATATACCCCATATTATATAAATCACAACATCAAAGCAGCCAGATGCCAAAGTGCTCATGGTTCACGATATTGCTACTGCCACAAGAATAGACTTGAATAAATGAACCCGAGAGAATACATGACAAGGAAATTAATATATTTCATTCTAACTTTAGCAACAATGATTGTCAGTGTCAAACCGTCAGGTTGCATTTTGCGTACAGCATCGGACCATGGTAGAAATTCTTCCATTCACTGCATAAGCTTGATAAATTAAATTAAACATTAATCCAAAGAGCAATCAATACGGTTGACGCACTCATTGGCTGATACGAGGAACACATAAGACAGAACAAATCCATGACAACTTGTCATCTCGATAAAAGCGAGTAATCATACACATATTAAAGATAAATTACAGATCAATTAAATGATGTAGCAAAAACATATGATATGAAGATAAACGTGAAGAAAACTAAGGTCATGAAAATATCCAAAAATGGAGGAGCTATCAGCATTGTTTTAGAAGGAAAGGAAGTTGAGCAAGTCAGCAAGTTAAAATATCTGGGACCCTGGATTATGGAAGATGGGAGGTGTGATGCAGAAATAAGGGCGAGGATAGGAATAGCAAGGGATGCCTTTACCAAGCGAAGGGAGCTGTTGACTAGAGGGCTGAGCAGGAAAGTGAAAAAGAGGATTGTGAAGGCGGTGGTTTGGTCGAGGAGAGTGGGAGAAACAAGGACTATGATCGAAATGATAGTCAAAAGAAAGAAAAACTGGATTGGACATATAATAAGAGGAGAGGGTTTGTTGAGAGAGGTGATGGAGGGAAAAATGGAGGGTAAGAGAGGACCAGGAAGGCCACATACCGGAATGATAGACGACCTGCTTGAGAAGAAATCGCATGCGGATATGAAGAGAAGGGCTGAAGATCGGATAAGGTGGAAAATTTGGACACCAAAGACCTGCCATGTAGCAGAGCACTAAAGAGAGAGAATCATACACATGTAGGGCATAACTTCATGAGCTTTAACTGTATATGCAGTGGCATACGCCTACACTATGATCAAGTTGAAGAGCATGTACACTAGACAATCGATCGTGGACACCGCTTGCTTGAAACACTGGACGCGCGTGATAATTTGCTAATTTGCATTTTGGACTAACTAGGTTAAGCAGAACAAAATTAATTTTGATAACCCTTCAATGCTAATTATCAGTGACATGACATGAATCAACATGCGTGATTGTTTCTCACAGGTCTATTTGCATTTATGCAATAACTGACCGATTGCAAGTCTCAAATACATCTGGCTAACCAAAAAAATAAAGTCATGTGACAAAACAACATGACATGCGATTGCTCATGAGTGTAACGTAACATGTAATATGAGTATCCATCGGTTCGATCCTAACAGACCTATGCATATGCATATTAGGTGTCAGTTACTGTTGGCCTATGACGTCACAGAGTTTCTCACTGTAGGATTATGACGTCACAGAGTTACTCACACTGTAGGCCTATGACGTCACAGAGTTTCTCACTGTAGGATTATGACGTCACAGAGTTACTCACTGCAGGCCTATAACGTCGCAGAGTTTCTCACTGCAGGCCTATGACGTCACAGAGTTACACACTGTAGACCTATGACGTCACAGAGTTACCCACATGCGACATAACTGCCGGTGTAGCTAATAGTCGCGGAGATAGTGACAAACTGACAGACGTTGTTGGGACAGTAGTCGTAGACACTTCCCTGCATGGGACTCATGAGCTTTACGTACAGCCAGCTGCAATATTGCACACACTGATTAAGGATGACATGCATAGCCATTGTTGAGTATAACAGTGCAAGCAATGTAATGGTGCAAGTATTATTCTTTCTACAGAGTCAAAGAAAAAAATCCCCCAGCGACATCGCAATAACTCAGTCAAAAGTCAAAACATTGATTTTATATTTTTAGGGATTGGAGAGGAGATAATTTGCAACAAGTCTGC
>JAQIWG010002103.1:0-21554 GCA_034695025.1 Chamaedrilus cognettii | reverse complement strand
ATCTTATTGCAATGAATCAAACTTGAATGCGAAGATGTTCAACTGTGTACTGTTTCAACTAATTTCACTGAAGCGATGTTTATTTCTACAAGCACGAATATAAGGCAAACACATGGCATTAGACGCGGCCAAAATAGACCTACAGACTTCTACATTTATATGCTATAGGCTCGCTCACATTATGCTCAACTCGCTCACATTATGCTCAACTCGCTCACATTATGCTCAACTCGCTCACATTATGCTGAAAGTTTGACGCTAATCAATGTAGACCGGATAAGTAGGCGTGATAATATCTTTCCGGCTAATAGCCGGAAAGATATAAAATAGTTGGTAGATAAAAGAAGCAGAAGCAGAAGCAAATTATACGTGCATGAAGAATGTAATAAAAACGTCTTAATGATAAAAGTAAATCAGCCCCGCTCCCATTTGCTTTCACACGAAGCTATAATTATTCGCGAGTCCCCCAGCAAATAAAATTCCCGCAGCCGCGCCTGCCTTCAGCGAGGAACCATGACGGTCACGCCTTTTTGTCACCCGCCGTTTGATGAACAAGATGTCAAGTGTCTCCGGATCGCTTCACACACTGAAGTCAGTGCTCGGCGTAGTCTCGGCAGTGGAAACTCAGCATCGACAGGACACGCTGCGGAATTAATCGTCTCGCAAAGCGCTAATTAGACTCCGTACACCGTCAATAAGCCATTCGTTTAGTTACAGTTGCCAATCGGCGCCTATTTTGTAGACATAAATTATCTCGCTATAACCTGTAGGCTGCTGAACATTTGCAAAGTGTAGCATCGTTCGCGTTGGACGTCTTAGTAAATCTAGTTGAGATTGGTCAAGTATAGAGGCAACTGTACAGAAGTAAATTGGACACCGTGCTTTCGGCCGAGAGGTCCGTTATAAATCGTCCTTAAACGCGATAGCTTATAAAAATAATCATGATGAAAATAAAGGTAGTGACATTCAGCTGTGCGCGAAGCAAACTAGAAGTCAGTTTTTGATTCTGAGTATGACGTGCATGGACAGTTAGCCAAATAGCCGTCGATAATAAATTTCGAGGAAAAGTTCCTATTAAAGAATAGGCGTACGTCAAATGATATTTCTCGTCCGAATACAATTTTGATACGATTGCGAACGTGATCACTGCTGCACGGGCCGAGATCTTTCTCATACGTCGGACAAAATGTGCAGTAGAAGCTCGAAAATAGTGCCGTTGTGAAAGTATTGACATTTTGGTAGCGATAGATTGACTTCAGAGTTTAGAGTAAGTACACTGCTTCGTCCATCAATTGATCACGTGATACAACATGGCGACGTCCTTGAACTCTGCAATGTCAAGGTCGTTGGTGACGATGAGCAAGCTGCAGATGATGTCCGGTTCAAGTAAGCATTCACACGCTGCGCTATATTTGTTATTAAGTCGCTCGCATTTAAAACGATGTCAAAACTTAACTGAAAACAAATATTCGGCATAAATTCCGTTGATTCAATAAAAAATACCAAATGCATCAAATTTAAATCAAAACCAACGAACTTTGCCTCTACGTGTAGCATGTCATGTATATGCTACGTGTAGCCTACGCTCAGGTCTCTGTGAACTTTAAGATAAAGTAACAAAAATTTAAATATAAAGCACTTGATTTATTTTGCAGGCAAAAAACTGGTTTGAGCATTTGAACCAAAGCGCACAGTTCCTTGAAATAATTATTGAGGTAAAGCGACGGCAACATGCGGAGGTGCGGAGTTTTGCCCCTCTAGGCCTATGATCTAGGCCCTATAACTCGAAATCAAAGACTGCGAATGCGCGTTAGTATAGCGTTTCGAAACTTTTTCGCTCCGGTTCTCATTTTCGCTACTGTCATTCATTATTGCATGCAGGGTGCACACGTTCACGATTCGAGATTCCAAAAAATATCGCGCCGAGAAACTCTCCCATAGCGTTCGCACCGCTTCTGATGCGGCAACACTGGACTATCCCCTGTACTCCCGCCCCATCAGGTTCAAATCCTCGCCGTAATGCTCAATCGCTATACCGCATTGTCCTATTAATTGAGCCTAATGGCCGCCGTTTCGTGCGGCGAAATTGAAATCCCGGCGGCCATTATAATTCTACGACAAGCTGTGTGTCCCGATGACGTCACAGTGATGTCATCCTTACTTTAAACGCGTGACGTCACGAACCGTGCCGCGCTGAAAGAGTAGCGCACACGCGATTTTGGCCGACGTACAATTAGCCTATATTTGATAATGCGAAGGTTCAACGGCTGCACGTAAATCAAAGGAGATAGCCGAGCCTCCGCGGTGCATTTACTGTGACGGAGATTAAAGAAGCTGGATCCATTATACGGTGAATAGGGATGTATGTCTCCCTTTGCTTCCTCAGCGGCTAACTACAGCGTGACGTAACGTGGATTTCGCAGCGTGTGTGCTGAAAGATCCATACAGGGCTGTGGTCGCTATACCGTGACGGCCGCGTGGTATACGAGATTCTAGTCCGTTTGATCCATGGTAGTTTTGACAGATCCAATAGGATCTATAACTAATAGACCTTTTTGCATCTACAGTGTATATGGTAGATGCAAAAAGGTCTATTAGTTATAGATAGATTGTTGAGAGTGTTGAGAATTGTTGAGAGTGTATATTATACACTCTCAACAATTTTTGAGGCATAGAAGTATACACCCCTCACCAAAAATGTGAAACGAAACGCGATTCCGGATGTATCTTACGACCTTACTCGTTCAACAACTATAAGATTTGCCCTTAACATAACCTGAACCACAGAGAATGAAATTGAACACCGCAAATGCGACTGACTAATATGGTCGTGTACAATTTGTACGTCGTGTTACGTAGGTTATCTTGAGCCTGTGCCTATTGCATTACGAGGGACTCTCAGGGAGGGACCTCCCACGTGATAGTCTATGGGCTATTACACATGTAGCCCACTGCATGTGCATTGTACTCTCCCGAGAGATGACGCTTCAAAGAACGTCGACGACAAATCACGCGCCGCCTAGCGTCTCGCTTTCGTAATCAGCGATTGTTCTTAATCCCATAGCCTAGAGTCTACGGAAGAAGACCAGCCTCTGCCAGGGGGCTCATTTACGTAGATATCTTATGACAATTTTAGTCACAAGATTGTCTTAAGAGAATCTTTGGCAAATCTTATCTTTTTTATTGGAAACTCCGCACGGTCGCGCGCGAACCGAATGATGACGTCACGGCGGTCGGCGATTGGATTTTATTTGTTTTAAATTTTAGTTAGGATAAGATTTCAGAAAATCTTAAGAAATGTACGTAAATGAGGCCGGTCTGCTTAGCATAATGTGAACGCGTATATATAGGTCTACTTTACGTCGATATATGTGAAGCAAATTCGTGGCCAATGTAGATTACAATCAGTTCGTACGATATGCCGATGCAAGAACGCGTAGCGCGTGCGAGCTCAGAGCTTATGGTTCAAATTTTGCTATCGACGTCTTCAGTCACCGTAATGCTACTGTATACATCTTAGGTCCGTTGCGTTGTTGAATGTTGATTGATTGATTCATTTCATTTCCGTCACATCACAATAAAAAAACAGAGATCAAATAAAAAACACAGCAAGTAACAGAAATAGCGACTCAAAGGTAGGCTATCGAGTGCACTTAAAGAACCGCTACTTTAAAAACGCACGGCATCAAAACATAGTCAGATGAACAACTTCACTGTATCTAGGCCTACACTTCAAGCGTTATAAAATCAAATACGGTGAATTATTTTTAAAAACAACGCCTAATTCACAGGCAGTAGCACTAGCCAGCAATGTGTGTTAAAGTGAGACTCAAAAATCGAAACCGAGGGAAAAGTGTTGGCGAAACTCAGTCTTAGGTTTGTTTGATTGCTGCCGCATTGTCGCGTGTTACTGCTGTTGTATATTGTTGTATGATATAATTGATGTCATTCTGCAGGTCGCATCCTAACAGACGTTGCGTGCAGCGTGTGCAGAGACAACTCTTCGGGAAAGCACTACGGCATCTACGCCTGCGATGGGTAGCCTGATCTTAGCCGCTGAAATACAACGCTGAATTTTAATTCTTACGAACTGAAATTTCAACGTTAAACGCTTCTCTATATTGCTGTCAGTTAACTTCTTAAATCTATGAGTTTCCTCGTTCGATGTCCAGATCTGAATGTATGCAATCTGTTTGGACTTCTCGAAGAGACACCGGGCATATTTGACTGAGTTACTTCGGCTTAACTAAATACATTTTGTCTGAAACTGCAACTTTTGTTGCTGTTGTGTTGCAGCTGCGCCGGATTTTTCAAGGTAAGCTGAAGAGCGCGCGCAACTCTACGAATAAATACCATGACGTAGCGCAATTCTTTTTGCATAATTTTAAAAATAGGATTTTAACTTTTTTTATTGTCATGAATATTTTAATAATGTTTTCAAACGGGAGCTTAATTTATGCCGTACTGGGTATAGCCAAATCCTTCAACCCATAACAAATGCAGCCATTATATCGAAATCTGAATGTATACAATGCAGGATCCAACGCCGGCTATAGCTTATTCTGGTGCGATTATTTTTTAAGAACTGCCATGATTTTCACATCGCTTCTAACGCGCACAACATTTTCTTTTACAAAACTTTATTAACTGCACATTATCCATGCCCGTTGATTACCGTTGATTTCGAACACTTAAAATACAGAAGCCCTGAACGTAATAGCTAGCTCACTATCGCTTGATGGGGCACCTTCCCCTCATCACTCGTGTGAACTGGAAAATTTGCCTCGTCTGTTTTATCAAATTATTACGATCACTTTGTTGTTGTAAGTTTCATGGAGGTATTTTTTTTTGATGCTGCAGTGATGTTGAATTTAGGCTTCAAAATACTAAAGATTGAGGTCGGATTTTGGGCTCCGGGATTTTGGACCATTGACTCTGATCTGTCGAATTGTTTCTCTGTACGTAGTGTCAATATATTTTGAGAATTATAAATAATAAACGACAGTAACTACTGTTCTGTTTTTCGTGCAGAGATCTATTCGGCGCAGTCGTCAGTACCAGTGCAAGTCTCGCAGCGAGCTCGGCTGTCCAGTCGACAAGACTCATCGCAACCAGTGTCGCGCCTGTCGACTCAACAAGTGCATCCAGGCCGGGATGAACAGAGACGGTCGGTGCCCGTCAGGGCTTCCCTAACACCGCAGTTTGGCGTTGAGTTTAAAAAGCTTTAAAGGCTTGCAATTCAAATGCTAGCATTTTAAAACGAGGTTGGCCAAACGGTGCTTTTGAAATATCAGCTGAATTGAATTTATTCGAAATTCCACACATAAATTTAACCATAATAATTTGTCTACAATAGTTTGTCAAAAACACATTTTAAACAGCATTGATGGCAACAGTTCTTTGTGTGTTTTTATTTTGGCACTCAGACGCCAAGGTCTAGGCGTTTTGTCGTCTCGAGACGCCAGGGTCTTCTTTTTCTGGCGTCGCAGTCATGAAGTCAATGTGTGGATTACCATAGGCCTATTTACGTTTGAAGATTTGTTTAACGAATGTACTACAACGGTTCACTACGGTTCACTGTTTACGGTCTACGATAAATTAACGTGTCAAAAGCTGGGAATAAGTTACAATATTGATGAGATCAACGATTATTATGAATGATTTTGATGCTAATTTATGCGATTCTATAACTATTTTATCTTAATCAAACAATGATGAATCATGAGAACTAAGCCTAGGCTTATTCACGACGCCTCGGCAGTAAGTCTATTCTTACTACCACCCCTCTTGCTAGTCACCGAATGCTGGATATCTTAGGCTTAGGTTACTGAGTGCGTCATTGTTTGATCAGTGGGTGAGGAGGACTTTAGTGCACGCGGGTAGTATTTGAACCCGACCAACATCCACATCGCACTTGCGACGATTGTAATTGTCGTCGATGAAGACGACGAAAGTCTACTTTCGGCACTGCAAACTTGCTTCTTTAAAGGGGAGAAGACGGAATTTAATTTTGTGGGGAGAGGACTAATCTATAGCCGGAGTTCAGTTTAGCCCTTACAAAATAGGAGTGGCGTTACGCCTGTTGCTTATAAAACAGGAGTAGTGCACTTCTATGCCTTTCAAAAGAGGAGTAGGCCCGGAGTAGGCCTACTCCACCATCGTCCATTTTTACGAGTAATGCTAGTTCTACCCATTTCAAAATCCAAGTAGAGTTTAAAAAAACGTCGTTTTTGGACTGCGACTCCTACTAAACGTACCCCCCCTCTATGATTATCGGCATATTTTCGTGAAATAGCGTCGACGCCGGGGAGGGAGGAATCTCCGTGGGGCCGGCAGCCGCGCTTCAAACGATTGAGTACATAAATTTAAATCGTCAAGCAGAATTAAATTTCTATACATAATGTGTATTCGATTTATGAAATTGTTTTAAAACTTTTTCCTTTTATAAAATCATTAAAGCCCCAAAAGTGCTGGGAACTGTCGGAACCAGTTTCAACCAGTCATCACCACGACATAATCAGCCTGTTGCGCCCTTATGACGGGGGTGGGAGAGACCGAACGTTATTCCACTACAAAATTACTACTACTAAATGTTTTTATGGGCAGGGGGCCAATATCGTCAACGCTTCCCTCTCATCCCCTTAAATCAACCAGAGCTTCAATTTCGCGTGAGACGTTAATTACCCGCGATGTAAACTTGCTAATTCTCATCCCCGCCTTTCGCTCGCGTTGAAAGGCAGCGGAGTCACGTCGCCATTGTTGCGCGCATAGCGCTACCGTAAGGTCGTCCGCTATAGATGCGTCAAAGTACACAGAGGCGCTCGGTCAAAGAACTGGTGCGCAAAATGGTGACCGAAGTTTCATTGGGCATATATTGCCATATTGGCTTCAGCTAACCTTCGCCGTGGCGTTTATGCCGCCAGAAACTGTGATACAGACGTCAAAAATCGTGCCACGAGGCCCCCATGCGCCACATATATATAGGTATATGCGCCAACGAGGTATCAAGCTAATTTTTCCCGAAAACTATTGATGTAATTTCCTTATTTTGTTCCGCGGCGTTGGTGCAATTTTTTTAAAAATTGATCTTCCACCCTATTCTGTTGTTAAAAGTGTTCAAATTCGTCGCAGCAAATCCTAATTAATTTATCCGAAATCGCAACTTATTTGCACTCAGTATGTAGGTCATCCAGTAGCGTCATTGAATCAACAAAATACTTTCTATCGCAGAACTTTATCAATGGAACGGTAGTCTATTCTAATAGTCGCCGTTCGAGTAAACAACGGTTAAACGAGCAGCGTGACTCTAAGTCGAGTCGCAGCCAAAGCGCTCTGACTTCCATTGAGAAGACTCTGTTTACACTGCAGGCTAAACTGAACTAATTTTCGAGTGCAGTTAGCTTCAATGTCGCTTCGATAATCTCGAACCAACAGCGAATCTGTGACGCCATTGTGTGGCGCGAACATAGCGCGACTTGCGCGTTTTTCGCGTCATCAGAAAGTCTGAACGTTGAACCGCTGTACTGTGTGCGGTCGCAGAAACAATTTCGAGAATGGAGGGGGCTGCAAATGTTGCGATATTGAGTTGGTTTCAAAGTCGCGACCAGGGAAGGGGGCGGAGGAGTGCAGTTTTAATTTTTCCGATCTTTAATTGGCCACGCTTGTACGAAAGTAAAGGGTTGTTGCTTCAGTGGTAGGCAAGTGCGCGCGTCAAGAATCAAAGAAAAATTGAAGGCGGAATTCGTAGAGAGCAATTTGTATCCTTAATAATTTTTTTATGTCATAACATACTAAACTAGAGGCTGCATAGGCCTAAAGCACAAGGTACTTCCTGTGATTCTGAGTACCGGTGACGTATTTCATCATTTTTCTTTCTAGTGTCGCTACACTGTTAATGACTAATCGCTTTATTTGCTCAGAGCTAATCTTCGGAAGGAAGGCATTTCGTCGGGTTCGATAAGCCTATTTTGCACGCCCAAAATGAAACACTTCTATTTGAACGAACGATCATTAGGGGCAAAATGATCCAAGAGTAGTTTTGTTCGCTGCATTGAGATAGTGTTAGTTACCTTGTGCTAGGCATGCTGTGCGTTCGCTTGCAAGTCTAACTTTTTGCTGCACGTGCCTCGATTAACTGAGCATGCCACTTTTAACTGCGCAATTTTTAGCGTGGACGGTGTTTACGAAACTTATTTTGCTCGTCGTGATTATGTTGATCTTGTTTAAGGCGATGAGGAATATTAAATGATGATTATCTATCATGCTTTTTTAGGCTGTCCAAAACATAATTATTTCACCGACGACGGATGTGGGGCAATGTAAAAAAATTGTAATTGCCAAATCCCATTAAATGTGACGATAATGGAGATTATAAAGGCGAGTGAAGTACGGTAAAGGCAGTGATTAAAGTGAAATCTACGGGTGTATGAAGTATAAAATAAAAAGCCAGTGTAGGCAAAGGAAATTTGTAACTTGCTACTGTTAAGCTGTTAACCTGTGAAATGCATACGGGCTCCGTGTGAATTTTTTTGCGTCAATCTTCAAGAATTGCCGAGCGCCGTTTCCGATATATAAATCGCCGCAGGTTCCGCACGAAATGGACTTTTATTTTTTAGCCTGTTGCTTCCCGATTGCGCTGCGCCGCCGCCTCAGTAACATTTTGTCGTCTATAGAACAATCGCTGTAGGGCGCGTGTAAAGTAAAGCGTAAAAATGAGTAAAGAGTAAAGTGTCACTGTAAAGCGTGACACCGCGCCTTCTTGACGTATCAATACAGGATGCTGTCGGCCATGCCACTGCCAGGGATATCTAGATTTTGGGATATTTTAGCCATTTTGGGATCTTATTTTCAACGCAATCCGTAAATATAGGTTTATGGGGATATTAAAACAGGCAAGCAATGAAGTTGCCGCTCCACCTTCTTTCGTCGCCTTTTACGACTCGCCCGGGAAGCTCTGGGGCCTGTTTCTCAAAGCATTCTTAACTTTGAGCGTATATTTAGGCCTAAGTTGAAGACATAGTAAAAAAAGATATTATAATTGAAGCAGGGGATATTTTACATATAAAAAATGCAATCTAGGGATATTTGTTATCGAGATGCACAGAATCTAGGGATATTTTGTACCGGGATACCAAGAATCTAAGGATATTCCTCCGCGGATTGATGATATCAATACCGGATGCTGCGTAATGGCTGGCTGAATGCTCCGGGTCGTCCTCTCCTTGAGGCGTCTCTAAGGTCAGACCGGACGCTGACAATGACCCATTAACATCGGACACTTGGCCCCGTGTGAAAGTCTCCGCGCGACAAGTGTTACCAATTGACGTCAGCGCCTTGGTCTATCGGACTTTTACAAGCGCTCCTCGACTGCGGAAATTACTTCAAAGTTGCGAGGATAAAAGACTGTCGCTAGACGGCCGATATTCGTTTTGCAGAGTCGATTCTGAAACGAACGTGTGCGGCTGAACGCGCTATGGGCCTATATATACGACTGAAGCAGTTTCAACTGCAATTAAGATACAAACGGCGGCAGAAATTAGTCAGATTCCTAACCTAACTATCAGGGATAAGCTTAGTACGAGCATTACTCCAAAACGACGATTTTTTGAAACTCCACTCGGATTTAGAAATTGGTAGGAGTATATAGCATTACTCGTAAAAATGGACGATGGTGGAGTAGGCTTACTCTAGACCTATTCCTTTTGAAAAGCAAAGGAGTGACCTACTTCTGTTTCAGAAGCTGCAGGCGTGAACTCTGCTATAACTATGCAGGCTCCGAATCCCTTCTCACCCTGGGAGAATTGGGGTTTAACATACAGTAGGAGGCTGCGAAAGGTTGTTATAGAGGGCAATGTGTTTCAACGCTGTGCATGGTGCAACCTTGATGCAGACTTTCACTTCCAGTCAGACCATTTTTTAGGTCCTTTCGTAAAAAAAATTATCTTCTCAAAACGCTGTCATGTTGTACATGCACGTGCCGATAGTTGCAAATTCGCTAACTGCCTTATAAATGCTACGCCATGAAAGGTATAGCTGTAATGATGATTTGCAAAACATCTTTGGCTCTTTGTTGCAACATTTTGATGACGTCTTTCCAATTTAAGTGAATTTATGCGGTATATAACAGCCACCCCATCAGAAATTGTCTTTGAAAATTGATCTTCAAAATGTCGCGTGAAGCAAATCTGGCATTATCTCCTGTCCGAAGGCGAGGAAGTGGAAGCCAACAAATTTCTCGTAGCCGCGCTTATCGGGGGGTGAAGGGGAGAGATATGTTCTCTTCAAACTTTTGTACCGCATTATAGACTACACTTTTTTAGATGATGATAATTTCTTTTCATTTTGCTATAATGGCCTCCACAAACTGGTTGATCTTCACATTTAAATAATTCCTAAGCCGCCCTCACTCCACCACTAGTCGATCAAACAGATTTAATGCTCGGCCTCTGACTTGCTTCGGCTAATTCGTTCATCCGGCCTCGAGTGCTTGATCTAGTTTGAGCACCCATTGAAGTCGTCGACTCCGGCGTTCGACGTCGCCTCTCCACTCGATAGGAGGCTTTGTCTCTCGTTGCGTCGACGTTGTCTCCTTATTTCTTAAGGTGAGACGAGTTACGGCTTGAGCATTCAAGCGTTCGATAATTTATTATGAAGCAAAATCTAGCAGTATCGAAGTCTAATGTTTTCTGCAATGACATAAATGTTATGTTAATATCATGGAAATAAGAAATGTTTCTTTGTACTTTTCAATGGCTCCTTTTGGCTCCAATGGCTCCTCAAATTTTCAGTTGAAAATTTGAAAGATGTTATTAATCATCATGGCGCTTAAAGACGGTATAACCTTGACACGACTGCACGGAGCCTCTTTTTTAAAAGTAATTTACACTTCCACATTAAGTTCCTAAACCAGTAAATGCTTGACGCGTAAAAACCAGTATACTTACAATATTTGCACGAATGTTGCAAAAAATGTTGTAGCAACTTAGGCCCTATTGCCAACTTCACAAATGGGCTTTATCCAATGATACAAAAGATAATAATTTGGCACTTAATGCGCACTTAGATCGAAGCCTGGTGGTAAGCCATGCATGAGAAACTGACCGAAAAAAAGTAAGCTGTCTATGCTACATCGACTCATGGCTATATAAAATTTTATAATAAGAATGGTTTTACCAGTCCGTTTCGGCGTCGAAGGACGTCATCGGGGATCAATCGATCGCCTATATACATGCTACGGTGATACAGACCCGTATTGTATGCGCACTCTATTCTATTCTCTAAAAGCCATTTAGCGGTCGCATCCAAACCGTTGTCTGTCATATCTTGCCCCACCATAGACCCGGATGGGCCTGCATGGGTAGAGGCTCCTTCGATCAGAGCCGCTGATGCGTGTTCGATTCCCCAGTCGTCCCTCAATTACCGCTCTCAAGGGCGGCACTCACCTTGGCTTTGTGAATGCGGCACCATCCCGTGTGCATTCTCTGTGTATTGGATGCCAAATTGGAATCTGCGCGCGTCCATCTTGACTCTTGAATTTGCATGCCCGGTGGATGAAGTTTTGGCGTTGCTTCCGATCGCGCATTAGCATGCGGAACTTTGAATTCGCGCGCTGTTGCTAGTCACGAGGAGTTAAATTTAAGGTCTCATGCGCCGATCTCGAACGCAGATAACAGTAAGCCTAGTGAAATTTCAACACGTTAATGCGTTATTGGAAGGAGCACCAAAGTCTGTTTATTGCATCTGGTTAGGTTTTAAGTCACGATTAGGGTGATGGTTAAGGTAGGCTAGGGCTAGGGGTTATCATTATAACCAGACTTTAAGTCCGGTTATAAAAATATATATAATAGTGGGTTTATAGTCCGTTTCGGTTTCGAAAGACGTTATCGGGGACCTCAACCGGGGCATTACGGTTAGAGTTAGGGTTAGGGAGTTATATAGTGTCCTGTGATCTTTTCATCTGGTATGCAAATTCGAAAGAGCCAAGTTTTATATGGCCAGAATGCACTCATATTCCGTTTCTGCTCGCTGGGCACTCAATCGCTAATGCTCATAGTCCGAGCGAAGAGCTTTTCGATTGAATAGAAAGGTCGCGGGTCGTGTTCCGAACAAGGATGACCGATAACTTATTGACTCAGCTGCAGCTCGACCGGATAAAGAAAAGATCTTTGGAGCGACAGAGAGAGAGAGAAAGAGCTCGCTTAGTGGCAGTGGCGGTGCCAGAATGGGGCTTGGGGGGTCTAAGTTTCCCCAATTTGAGTTTCAAGCCCCTCCCGCAGTTGATTTAAGCTGAGCCCATTGAAGTCAAATTTTGACATTTTGACATTCCTATTTAGAGGCGTCAAGCCTCTCCCTGTTATGTTCTTAAAGCCCTCCCCCTCCCCCAGCTGTAAATTAACGTTGTGGGTGTATCAGAAGCCATGTATTGAACGTTCGGACGCGAGAAGTTTCTGTCAGCACCCTCCCCCCTTTCCCCGCTAGTGTTCTCTGTTCGTAAAGGAAAAATGGCTTGGAGACTGCTCGAGTCCATGTACGTTCAAGCCCTCCCTGTGCCCCCCTTGAGGACCCCCCCCCCCCTGTTGTGGAAGGCTGAAATCGCCACTGCTTAGTGGGGCGGTCAAAGGTGTGTACCGATAAACGGGACAAAATCATCGACACTGCACGGGTTGCATGCAGCGTATCAATACGCTGTTCGAGCGCGTCAATATGTCAGCATTGTCTGTCGTTGTGGAAGAGTACAATGGAACGAACACGGGTCACCTGTAGAACAAGACGGACGGTATTAGATCTATGGCCGAGGGATGAACTCTAAAGGGGTGTGGGAACGGTGGCGATGTGCAAAATTTAGGATGAAGCTAAAGGAAAGCTAAATGGAGTTTACCCATACGATGCCTATACCTAAGTGTCGGCCCTAGTTTATAACAAATTGATCGTTAAAGTGAAAGCAACTAGAAATCAGGCAACGTTCATGTTGTTTTAAACAAGTTTTCATGCCCCACAATTATACCTGCCGGAATTGCGATCGTTTATTAGATCCACTTTTTCAATAGAGAGTTATTTGAATGATCCAGGATTATTTTAATAACGCTTCGATATTAGCGAGTTATTTGAATATCTCGGATCTAATTTGCGCGAGCTGATTGGGTCGCGATGTCATTTTTGTTCCGTGACAAATTAGAACCAAACGACTCTCGATTGACTACCGTAGATCGCATTGTTAGGCAAAATGTTTTACATTAATGTATCACATTGTTAACGTTAATGGCAGCCATGTTCAATATTCGGCTGCCCTTGTCTAATTATTAGGATAGTTGATAAAAGTACCCTACGCTGCCGTTTCCTTGCTGAAGCCATGGCGACATGGAAATTCAAGTTTTCGTTTGATTGCAATCTCTGTATGTTCATCTCTCTCTTCTTTTTGCGCAGGCCTGCGCCGCGTTCGTGTCAGAAGACGTTTATTTTCTACTAGCCTACCACCCTCATTACGAAAGATCCTACGACCTCAACTGACCCCGGTTACCGGGGTCATCTGTCGGTCGAAGAGCCCTCTGTCTACGTTCACCCCAGCTTTCAACGCTCGCAGCGGTGCACGCCGGGATACGATACGCTTGGGCGAGCAGAATTCACAGGAACACAGGCCCTGGGGAAGGGAACAACAGTGCACTAGGGTATAATGTGTATGATATGCGTGGAACAACGCGGGAGTGTCAGGCCAAAGCTCTGCTTCAACGGTATAGCTATCGGCTTTAGATCTGCATTCAAAAATTGACACAAGGTTTTTATGATCGATACCAATTTAAAGCCAATGAACGAGACAACTCTTAAAACGTGAAGTCATATTTGGCAGAGCAAATTGCTGTTCTTCGTTGGATAAGCCAAAGCCCAAGCGTTCTATCGTCTCGAGACACCAGAATCTTCATTTTTGTCGATGCACCACGGGCGCATGCATTTGTATGCAGTATGTGCTTCAATGCATTTGCAGCGACACGGAATCCTTGATATCTGCAGTCTTGAGACGCCGGGGGTACCAATTTTTGGCGTTCCGCTTCGTTGGGGGTACGATTTTTTGACGTCAAATTTTGTACCGTGATGGACGCCGCGAAGTCAAGTAATGAAAGCTCTGCTCACAACAGTACAGTGCATGGCGGTATAAAATTCAGTCTTTTTAGTGACACAAGTTCGTATTTTAAGTTCCTCGGTTCGCAGCGTGCTATAACTTCTTCTTCTTCTTTTCTTCTGTTAGCCGTTCAACACGAGCGAGGACCAAGAAACGCGACCGTTCGCCGCCAGATGACGCCGCTGTACGACAAAACCGACGACGACGACGAATATAACGGAAGGGGCGAATTAGGCAGCGGGCCTGCCGGATCGTTGTCCGGACAAGGCGATCAGGAAGCGGCCTGCTATTGGTCAGGCCGGGTCACGTGTTCTCCGGCTGGCCTATCAGAATTGAAGATGCCTCGATTGGAGTTGTCAGCCTCTGCTATAGGTACATCGGGAGCCGCGGCCGTTGGAGGCACCCAGCAGCTGACCTCAAAGGTGTGGCTTAAATACAGTGATAATAATTACTATTAATGGATTTGAGGTCAGTTTCCGAGTTTCAAAACGACATCAGAGACTTCTCTGATGGCTGGTTATTGACCTCAATTTGAGTGCAAATTAACTTTGGTCCGAATCGGTGGTCTGAATTAACCAATGAGAGCATTCAATAGATTACTGTCATGGAGTCCCATTGGTTTATTCGAACTACGAAATAAGTCGCCCATAATTCGCACTCAAATCGAGGTCGAGCAACCAGCCGCAAGGCAATATGTAAATTTGACAAACGCTTCACAATTGTACCATTTGATGACGTCGTGCTCGTATAAATCGCATGATATCTGTGTTACGTGTGCGCAGTACGCAGCAGACGTGACGTCACACCTCGATCTGGCGCCGCCGCAGCGTTTTCCAGCCACAGCCTGTATGAGGCTCAGCGCCGAGTCGCTGTGCGAAGCCGCTGCTCGCTTGTTGTTCATGACCGTCAAGTGGGTCAAAAACGTCCCCGCCTTCGTCGCACTGCCCTTTCGCGACCAGGCAAGTTTGCAACGGTGGTCTAAGTTAACTTTTGTTGAAGAGGAAGAACATTATTTAGTAACCCCTTATGGTGATGTTTTTGTTGTTTGTTTTTTGTAGTTTAGGGACCGTGTGTAGCACACAAGGGTACAGTTCGGTTCTACACAATAGAGCCGGCACAGAACCGCTCCCCCTTCTTTAGTCGTCTCTTACGAGCTCCTGGGAGCTCTGGGATGCAAGCCAATTCTTTGTTCTCTGGCCTGCAGGGGGCGCTGGATTGCTGGAACTTATACTGGATGGCATGATACAAATTCTAATTACGATTAGGCCTGTAATTGCATAAGTTTTAAAAACGAAGGATGCAGTTTGTCTAAAAAAGTCACTTTTAAAATGTTTTTACCAGGTGGCGCTGCTGGTGGAAGGCTGGACGGAGTTGTTTGTGCTTGGCGCCGCTCAGTTCCAAGTGCCGTTTGACGCAGAGGCCCTCGTCAACAACACCGGTGAGCGCAACGCAGTGGGCTATAGCGTTAGTAACGCTTGCAGCGGTGTTTTGAGAGTTTTTGGGACCGTGTGTAGTTAAGAAAGGGCTTTAGGTCTGTTTCAGCGTCGAAAGACGTCATCGGGGACCTTGACTATAGAAACCTCGACCTCGAAAAGACTATCATATACTTTCATAATAAAGACTATCATATACTATATATCTAATACTATACAGTCCAGTGCCAAGCAAAAATTAATAATGCCGTTTTGTTATTTTAGAAGTTTGAACAAAGTAACCTAATATTATAGTGAAGCTATAATTGTGAATGTAACACAGCATTATTGTCACTATCCAGTAAAACCGATAGCCTCTGGTCCACTGTCATACTGATTGACAGCAGTTTAATAACAGATAAATCCAACCTAAAATAGCCAGTAGCCTATAACCTACTTTTTCCAATTTTTGCAACGTTTTAATTTTGCTATTTTTTTCAAAAAAAGACAAATGTAGCTCTTGGTTTTTTAAATCGAAGTATTTTATTTTTAAATTGATCCGTTATTCCACTGTGCAGATACCCCAGCGAGTTCCCTCCCAGCCAATGACTCGGACCCAGCGGCAGGCTGTTCTATCAGAGACCCGACAAAGCGAGCCAAGATGGCCGCAGAGATAAGGACCCTGCAGGAGATCATAGGCAAATTTCAGTCCATCCGGGTTGACCAGACGGAATATGCATGTCTCAAGGGAATCGTGCTCTTCAAAACCGGTGCGTTCGGCTTAAATCTAAAGGCATGTTTTAATACTAAGTTTTCGCAACTCCTCGTTGTGGTGTAGGCCTAGTTGTTAGAGAATAATGGACAATAAAGCAATTCTTGTTTAATACCTCATTGGTTTTGCTGCATTATAGTGAAGAAAATGTTGAAATAGGCTTAAAAATAGCGCCATGCCGGACAGACTCGTCGCTGCATGTCGAGGAGGAGGCAGGAGTGGATGCTTTGCAAAACAAAGTTGCGAAATCGCAAAGTTGCGAAGTCGCAGTCGCAAAATCTCAAAGTCTCAAACTCACAAAGTGCATTTTAACTAAAATATCCTACTAGGGGTTGACAGACACCAGCCGACTCTACTGCAATACATGTCTTACTAAGTTTGGTATAGATCTAGACTAAGCCAAAGACAGAGAGATAAGCCTAACCAACACGGGATGTTTCAACATATAGGCTGGTATGGATACTTGAGAAGACAAATTCATAATTGCGGAATAATACTGAATGTAGTCCATGAGCCTGCTGACCTAGGTATTCAATGGTCGTTCCTTTGTTCCCACCTTTACCTTTACCTTAGCTTAGGAGACAATTTAACAGCAGCCCATAACCTCCATTCAAAGTAGCTGTTTGTTTAGTCCATTTAAAATAATATACGGCGTAATTAAAGTGACGTCATTAAAGTATCGTGACGTCATAGACTTTAAGCAAAATAATTTACGTTGTTACTGCATTCAAATTAACGTCATTTCTTGTGGAGATTATTTTTTATTTATTTTTATTTATAAGCATATAGCGCGTTTTTTCGAATGGCAGCGAAGGGCTGCCGTTAAATTCCGTTCCTTAGCTAGAACTTTGCTTAGTCGGACGTAAAGGTGCGTCTGTAGATTCCACCCCTAGCCTTCTTTGGCCCGTCGTTAAGGCTGACAATTGTTTGATGAAGTGTTGGTGAAACAACAAATACATTGCTATTTTTATAGCGTCGTTTTTTATACGCTGTCTTTATACGCTGTGCAATACTAATTTAGCAGTAGCGCACTTTTCATTTCTGTTTCTTTCTTTTATTTCTTTTCTTTATATCTTTTTTGTATTTTTTTTCTTTTAAATTTTCTATCTTTTATTCCACACGTTTCAGTGCTCTGCGACCACCCGACCCTTCGCCCCTCCCCCTCCCCCACCCCCTCCCCCTCCGCCCCTCCCCACGCCTTGCAAGACCTCGAGGCCGTGGCCGCCCTTCAGGACCAGGCCCAGATGGCCCTCTGTCGCTACGTGCGGGCCCGCTACCCCGTCGAGCCGATGCGGTTCGGCAAGCTTCTTCTCATGCTGCCCTCTCTGAAGGCCGTAAGTCCACAAGCAGTGGTCGAGCTGTTCTTCAAGAAGGCGATAGGGAATATACCGCTGGAGAGGCTGCTCGTGGACATGTACAAGTCAGCAGATATTTGACGGGCAAATACTTTTTAGTATAATTCGATAATAATTTTCATATAATTTTGCATTTGATATTATATTTTGATGCGCACGTGTATAGGCCTAATTTGATACATTACGTGTCTGCCACATTATTTTATATCGTAATGTCATATATTTTTGATGGGTGCATTAAGTTTTATACAGAAATTTGATACAAAGGCCTTATTTGATAGATTATGATATATCCGATGCATAATTTTATACGTTATTAGATATACGCGCGTGCCTGATACGAATCGGATACATATCGGATGTAAATCAGAGATGAAATTTGATCGCAATTAACATTGCAATATCTGCTGGACCAACGCATCTGATTCATAGTTGCCTCGTGTCATTATTGATATAGGCCTATACAATGTACATCTTATACATTGATATGTGAAGCAGATTATGTGACGGCCTACAAAGTTATACATATTGACATTCCTGGAAAAAAACAGCGACTATTCGGATTTCTTATGATCATCAAATATCATCATTGGATTGCAGGCTATTTAATGAAACACTGCGTGGGTTGGAGGCAAGATTTTTCGTATTGTCTACCGTCTACATTAATTTAGACGGTCTGCATAAAATTTGAACAATAATTTCTACTATATATTCGCAGCGCGAAGCAAAGAAATTCATTCCGCCCAAAAAATTCGTAATTAGGCCTATGTATGCCTAATTTGTATAATTATGATGAATTGTGTCAGTGTTTTGTTAGAGTCTTAATTTGTAATTGTATGCAATGTATGTAGACTATGCCTTTCCATTCATGATTCCCGTTTCAAGAATAATTAAATTAAATTTGCACGCGTGTCCATCAACATTCAGTTTGTTACGCAGTGTGTACACATGCCGCTAGCGCCTAGGCCTGCTGTGATAAAAGCATATCTCACAAAAACGTCTCAAACTCAGTGATGACAATCAACAAAAACAGTCCCCTTAGACTCATTAGTTTGTTCCTCGGCTGTTTGGCTGCACGCGTGCCCCCGGTTATTTCACCCCCTTTCCCAATAGGATAGCCAAAATCATAGCCTCCCATAGCACCCTCAAAGATTGTTTTCCTGCGGCTATAGGGCATATCGTAGCCTTTTGTCCCTCATTGAAATGTTGCTTAATTAAAAACTGTACACAGTTATTGGACATAGGGCTACTATGTCCAATAACTGTGTACAGTTTTTATCTTCCCAAATGGTGCGATTATGTGCTTTATCTAATAAGCGCGGATGTTGTGGTTGGCGTATGAGCCAAGATGTCACGCAGGTCTCACATAGTCTCTGACTATCGCACGCGGATTCTGATTTTTCAGTTGTTACGACGTTCGCGTTGTTCACTCTAAATCAAAATTAATGCGCGTTACCTAAATCTGATCTTATCCTCCTAAGCCAAATTGCCAACATTGATATGATTAAGATTAGAAAACGGTTCTAAAAATAGCATAATCGTGTGAGGATTCGCTAAGGGCACGAAGTGGCTGGCAGCAGTGTCCCCACATTGAGAGTGACACAGGCGCAGGGGCGATTCCACGTTATAGCTGAGAGCGGCTCTCCCCCCCCCTCCCCACCAGCATGTCAAGTTTTGTCAATGCTAGCGTAATAAAAGTATAAGCCCAATTAAAGCCGAATAAGGCCAAATCAGACTATCATCCCCCCATTAACATGCCTAGCGATTTTTCGCCAAGCGAAGCGAGTTTCGTTCGCGAAAATGTCTGCTAACACCCCTCCTTCCCCTCCCCCCGGTCGTGAGCTTTGCGCGGGAGGGGAAACATTTCGTTGATTATCCCTACTAGTCGTCAATTGTGCACGAAAAAATTCGGATCATCGCCCCCTGCTCACCAGAAAATTCTAGACCCCCCCCCTGCGCTAGCGCAGCTCTGCGCTCTGCAGTCCTTATTGATCGACATGGCTGAGGGTGTGACTACATTAATGCCCCCTCTCTCCCATCTTTGACGGGTCGTTTAGTAGTTAGCTGCGCGATGTAGGCCTACCCACGGAACTAAAGACGAGAACATAAGAACATAAGAACATAAGAACATAACAAAATAAGAACATAGGAACGTAAGAACATAAGAACATAAAAACATAACAGCATAAGAACATAAGAACATAACAAAATAAGAACGTAAGAACGTAAGAGCATAAGAACATAAGAACATAAGAACATAAGAGCATAAGAACATAAGAGCATAAGAACATAAGAACATAAACACATAAGAACATAAGAACATAAGAACATAAGAGCATAAGAACATAAGAACATAAACACATAAGAACATAAGAACATAAGAAAATAGGAACATAAGAACATAAGAACATACGAACATACAAACATAAGAAAATAAGAACATAAGAACATAAGAACATAAGAACATAAGTGCTTATAATTATATCCCCATGCATGTTCCCCAACGGCCTTCAGGGATTAGGACTATTATAACGGCATTATTTTTTGGCTTTGGAATTCAAGGATCGCAATGTAGCAACAGAGGACTATTACAGCTTGATTCAGTTTCTCTGGGACAAACAAAGCACCGCTTCTCACTTAAATCGTTATGACCCGCCAGAGAATCTCTGGGCCACAGACCTATTCTCTCCTTGCCTCAGTCTGCAGGGGAGAAGGGGGGGGGGGGGGGTATTATTAACGAGATGGCAATTTTTTCTTAGTTAGTCGTCGTCGGTGCGTCGATATTGTTGATTAGCCTGCGGAGTGGGCGGGGTGGCGCATAATG
The DNA here is from genome assembly GCA_034695025.1 of Chamaedrilus cognettii. Taxonomy (NCBI): domain Eukaryota; kingdom Metazoa; phylum Annelida; class Clitellata; order Enchytraeida; family Enchytraeidae; genus Chamaedrilus; species Chamaedrilus cognettii. The sequence continues at coordinate 1,078 of JAQIWG010002103.1, read as the reverse complement.
TCACAGCCTGTAGCCAGGGGATGATGCGGATCTTCAAATGGGGGTTGGGCGTCATTTGTTGATTTTTATTGTAAGCACGGCCTATATAACGGGACGACACAACTCTTTTTGAAAAAAAGTCACTAGTGGGAGGGGGCCGTACTGACAGAAATTATTTTCAGGGGCATTTATAGGGGAATGCTTTTTTAAGCACGATGCATTTGCTGCGAAGACTCGTGTGGTCGTTTCAAAAGCAACGTTTTTAGCTTTAAGCCTTTTAGATACATTTTTTCTTCCCTTATCAATTTCTTTTTAAGGATAAGGGGGATTAATAGCCATTAATCGACTGTTTTCATTATTTATAGGGTTCAGCAAATGGGCCTACTTTGAACTGAATGCAGGGGGCAATGCCCCATGGCCCCCGACTAAATCCTCCACTGATTGGTTCCCTACGCTCAATCGTCCACCCAGTATATCCAAGTCCTACAGCGGTCAGCGGTGCAGAGGATTAGCCTGTACAAGGATTCATAATCCTGTCTAGGAGCGTGGGTGTCTTTCTAGCGTTCTAGACACATAACAGCTGTTGGTCGAGACTTTGGATCAGATCGAAGGAATCGGTTCGAATCCTGCAAGAATTGGACCGTCTCTGGATTCTATTCAGGCGTGGACTCTTGCGGTGTAGCTAGTTGCTGGCGGAGGCAGGCATTGCGACATTGGCGTGATTGTACACAAGTCTCGAGCGGCGTCATTCGAGGCAAGTCTACGCATTTGCGCACTAGAGTTTGTATAGTTTAGGGAGCGTGTGTAGCACAAAGACTGTTCTACAGTGTCAGTCCAGTTCTGTGCAAGAGAGCCGGTGTCCGGAACAGAACCGCTGACAACTTATTTAATATATAAATGTTTTATTCACCATCAAGGCAGAACACAATAAAGAAAAAGAAACTTAAATAAACATACTGTTAAAGTGCGAGCTAAATTAAGGTGAAATTCACAACATCAGATGATAGCGTTCACACAATTACCGAAATAGTCATTGATGATACGTGACGAGTCGAGCACTAACGACTGCGTTGATACGTTGTAAGAAGCAGCTAGTCGT
>JAQIWG010002102.1:0-21554 GCA_034695025.1 Chamaedrilus cognettii | reverse complement strand
CGGTACCTTTCAAGCATCGCTCCCCAGACATGATAGTCAAGCGGATTTAGATCTGGAGAGTTTGGAGGCCATTCATCGTTGTTGATGAAGTCTGGGCAGTAACACTTAAGCCATTCCTGCGCTTGGCGTGCAGCATGAGCTGGTGCGCCGTCTTGTTGAAAGATAAACACGGGCGGCGCAACGTTCTGGCAGTCCTTGATCAACTTTACATGCATCACCACCCCCCCACGTATGGTAGTCTGGCAAAATAGGTCCTGCCAGTTTAGCGACAAATTTCGGAGATCGGCAGGCATCAAAATGATATTTGCAGGCATCACTGTGTTAGTTAAAACGATTTTTAAACTTTTTTTTGGTAAAAGTTTCATGACTTCGGAATACAAGCAGATTTTCAAGTCAAATTTTCAGAACTTGTGTCAAATTATTTTAGCTACAATCCGTGAAAAGATGAAGCTAAAATATTAATTTTTGGCTGAGTTATCGCGAATCTGCTAGGGGGTTATTTTTTTTTGTCACACCCTGTATAGATTTCAGAAAATCCTCATCAGCATTTTCATCCTTGTAGCATTAAAACTGGCATTAGAAGGCATGCAAAGTTTTCTGTCAAATACGACACGACAGTCTTTTTGTCAATTGAATATAATGTTAGTTGCCCTGCACAGCATTTGCAAAGTGCTTGAATAAAATTAGCATGTAGGCTATAAGCAGGCATGATAAGCTTTCTATACGACACAATATTCTTTCGATCATTCTGATCAAATAGCATTACGAATTTATGACACCAGTCTTTTGATAAAATAACTTCTTGCACGATAGTCTCTTGATCAATAATATGTGGCACGATAGTCCTTTGATCAAACTATTTATAACACAGTAGCATTTTGATCAAAAACTAAAAGAAACAATAGTTTCAAATAAATAATGTAACGGTGGTTTGGGAATATAAAATAGACAAAGTATTTAGCTGCGAGAAGACAAGGTCAATGGTGCTAGAAGTGTTACCTCAGGTATGGCTGGTCCGAGGTGTGGGGGCACACTGCTGCTCACAGGACGAATCTCGTTGCTCAGAGGAGCAACGGACACCAGCAAGCTGAACAACAACACACGACATGATTATATCCTTTATTTAATATACTTGTACCTTGTTCTTAACACAAAGCATATAACAGAAAACAAAAAGGCTAACTGACAATACTGTAATAACTAATATACCGTCTAGTTTCCACGTTCATTTCAATTAAAGTCATGTAGGAGTTGTAAAATTAACACTTGCTACTATTCTACCATCAAATTTATTTAGCCCTAATTGATGTGTTAGGGTAAGGCAAAGGCTCATCGCAGAATTATCTACTTTTGCTTGACCTTGTAACTTTGCTTTGTGAAATTGACTTTTGCAATGACATTTGTAATGACGTAATAAATGTGGCCAAAAAAGAAAAAAATTAAATTAGTGCACAAGCCCGACAATCTCTCTAATGTCTCAAGATTTCGTGACAGACTTGTAGTTCTTGTTGAGGATGCGCGCGCATGTCCCCTGGTCGAGCCCGAGCAGGCTCTCACAGCGCAGCAGGTCGACGCCCTGCCCCACGCCCACAAACTCTGCGTCGGACACCAGCTCCACATTGTAGCGCAGGAAGCGGATCGTGTCGCGCAGCGTGATGGCGTGGTCAAAGTAGCGCTGCGCCTCTCCCTCAGCAACCGTGTTCACCTACACACGACCGACGCGGTGAGAGTAGCGTTAGGCCCCTCCCTCAGCAACCGTGTTCATCTACACAGACGACTGACGCGGCCAGAGTAGCGCTACGCCTCTCCCCCAGTCACCGTGTTCACCTACACACGACTAAGTCAGAATAGCGCTATGCCTCTCCCTCAGTCACGGTGTTCACCTATACACACAACTCACTCGGTGAGAGTAGCCTTCAGTCACCTTCAAACGAATCACTCGGTCAAAGTAGCGCTACGCCTAAAAATAGTAAATAAATAATAATAAAACGCCGATGAGAATGCCTGTATGAGCGAGTAGTCGACTACCTTCTCGAGCTCGGCAAGGAAGCTGTCGAGGCTCTCGTCGTTGAGCTTGCCGACCTCGAACATGGTGACGGCGTGACTCTTAAGTCCGGGGGAAAGGTTGCCCATCATTAGGAAGGCTGTGAGGGTCGAGTCAAAGAGGAACGCAATGCGCTTCGAGTGTCCCGTATTGATCAGCCCCGACACGTCTGCACGCACGACGTAAGCGGTTACTGGGAGACTTACATGTATTATGGCAGTTCATCATCGCATCAATCTACTTTCGTCTTTGGTATCCTTGGTACACCTTGATAACATGCCTCAAGTGGTATCACACGGATCAACCACTCAGTGACTTACTATACTATCCTAAAGTACTCGTTAACCAACCATCCGGTTGCATGTCACTGAGAGAATGAGGCCTTTCCTTTCTGAGGGTGTTCTTTTCTTTACATATTGCAATTAAATGTATACAAACGGACACTAGAACTTAAATCAGACTTTTTAAGAACAGTATATTGAATGCTTCAGTGCTCACCAGTTCCCTCAAGGCTGACGCTGTCTGGTGACTGAGCGCTGAGAGCAGGAGAGCTGAGATCATTGATCGTCTCTGTCCAGTCAATCAACAGCTGGTCCTGGGTCGGTCTGTAGACAGCAATAGTGTAAGCAAGTCTATCAACAGCTGGCCCTGGATCGGTCTGTAGACAGCAATAATCTGATCCTGTTAGTCATTCTATTGGTTGTACTGGACCATGTTATAGCTGGCTGACAGATTTTACCTCTAGTCAAAATATCATCAAGTTAAAATCAGTTAGCAAAAAAAAATCTATCCATGAACTGACAGTACTTTGGTCCCAAATGACACCGTTAAACTCAAAACAGACTCCAGAACAATTACTACTAGCATAGCTTACTTCTTGCTGACGTTGTTCGTCTGGTCGAGATTGAGCCAGGACTCATGCAGAGCCTCCGCGCCAACGTCCGGACCCTTGCGCTTGGCGAATCCAAGACGACAGAACACGGACACAGCGTTCTGCAAGAAGGAGAAGAAGATCATCATTGCGCGGTAACCCTTAGATAACTCTACAAGAATCAATCAAACATGGCCAATATGCTTCTATATAAGCAACTGCTGTTTCAGTCCTCAATGCAGATTATTCTCAAAACACAAAATTATACACTTCAGTGGAAATGATTAATTAAACAAAAAATTGGATCTCACCTTGACAAGCTGAAGATCAATTTGCAGAACTTGAGCCAACTGTCAACAACAAAATGAACAGCTGTAGCATCTAATCAACATCCACTTTACCACAAACCATAGTGCTAAAATTAAACATTTCAATTAATTTAGGCCTATTTCTTTCATAAAAATTCAGAAAGGCTCCTTAGAACTAAAATATTCCATCTGCAGCTCACTTAACTTTGCTGAGTAGCCCAAACTCTGACACGATTCACTGGAGACACCAAGCAGTGCAGTCGATTCGTGTCCACTGAATACACAGCGCGCGCTGAAGCTGAAGTTGGAACACAGACCTCAGCGATGCTTGTGTGCTCGTCGATGGAGACGAAGATCTTGTAGAGCAGGGTCTCAAAGTAGTCGCCCAGCACGCGGTTCATCACGAACCCTTCCAGAGGTGGCACTGCACATCGCCGCACATCAACACACTCATCAAGCTAATTAATTCAAACAGAAAGCAGGCTAAATCACATGGCAAGGCTGCACAGTGCACACAGTGCAATTTATTCATACGGTCAACAACTTTGAGTCAACAAAAACCATAAATTGTGAGTAAATTCTTTCAAACAGGAAGCAAATTTAAAATTTTGATTGCCACCGCATTCAACAGTTGCACTTAATGCTATACGCCCATTAAAAGCGTTCACTCGATGCTTGCTAACAGGACATTCACACATCAAACATAGGACATTACCAATGATATAGTCATCGTCGGATATCGGCACGTCGAGATACACAAGACCCTTCCGATACAAACCTGAACATCAACATTATTCATTTATTAACAGCGCACCCTGAATAAATAGCGAGCTAACAACAAGAATATAGCAGTAAGCTGCTGTTCGATTTCAAGCTGAAGATTTCGGGCTATCGATAAACAAGTGCTGAAAATTAATTGTTGACTAATTTAGAATGCTGCAATAATGCGTTAACTTTAAGTTCACTTAGATACAAGAAAAATAGTCTATATTCACTCTAAACTATATGTAACGAACAGTATTCATGTATTTCAGCTATCTCACTAAGATGGTGGTTTTATGCTTTGACTGTGTCTAGAAACAAGGACTATATTGCAGACCAATTCAATGCCGCGGACCAACCAAAGTACTGCTCCTCCTACTTGAACCTAGAGCTAACAATTCACTTAAGGAACTCTGGGCTGCAGATCAATTCTCTGCTTCGTTCCACAATTTACTCTGTTTTGCATTCAGTCTGTAGGAAAGCATTACCACAAAAGGACCATAAAGAGGTGCAAGACACGCATACTGTGCAGGGTGTTGAAGGACATCTCTCCCGCTAGCTGAGGTCCCTTGTCAATGATCAGATCGATCACCTTCTTCTCCTCCACGGAACACATCTGAACATATAGAAAGAATAATCATTTGTCACTCAATACACAAAACTACAGATAATATCAATTAATAAATTTTAGAATCACAGTATTAGAAACTAAAAACCACAAGTTCACTCATCAATTTCGAAAGAAATTGATAAATATACATTATCTTTGCCAAATAAACCAATCGTTGCTTCGCATCAAGCACCTCACATTATAGTAAAGTGTTCGATGAAAAGCGATGATTGATATGCCTATCACTGCAGCAGCAGCTGAAAACGAGCAAAAAGGCTCAGAGTTCATAGACAATGATGGCCATAAAAAAAAATTAATTTTCAGAAGGGATTTGAATAAAGAGTATTATAAAAGTACAATCCAAAAACGCAAAAAGCAGTCACGACGATTCTTAGAATTCTTTACAATACTCTTGCAATTACAAGTGTATTATATACTATATACGTCACTAATTTGCCTTCACTTGTGGCTTAAGGGTAGTTGTACACTTAAGCCACAAGTGAAGACAAATTTCACAGTTTGCACGTGCGCCCGGCACACTAACACACAAGTTCTATCTGTAGTGGGTGCCTTGCCTTGATGTCGTCCTCCACAATGTAGCCGGTCTGAATGATCCACCACGGCTCTATGACAATAGACTCGACCGGCTGCACCGGCAACAGCTCCTTGACCGGCTTCTTGCGGAAAAACTTCTACAACCACATAAACATGAAATTTAAACTGACTTTCGTGAAAAATGCGTTTAAATTATTTTCCTGATAAATCACTTTCCAATTTTTAAAGCATGCCTGTATTAATGAACCAGCATAATGTTTAGTCAGCATCATTGTACAATAAATATTAGCATCTAATACATTAGTAGTGGTATAAAATACTTGATGCGTGTAATTATATTATAAAAATAAAAAAGATATTTGCGATGCAAATTGTCGCAACTTAATTTATATACGGAAAATCTCAAAAACTATATCTATAACATTAAATTGTATCGAACTCAACACAAAAATTGACACTATACAGTATCTAAAAAAAAAAACTAACCTCCTTTTTATCATGCAATCTGTTAGTGTCCATGTTTTCACACAAGTTTACACGTTTTCGCCCGCCCTGATCAGGACTGCTGGAACTGGGTTTTTACGGCCAGATGCCCTTCCTGACGCCAACCAAATAAATAATTATCTGGCATGGGTTAGCAGCTAGCGACATTTGTGTGTTTAACAGCCTTGCCAAAGGGCCTGTAATGGTATCCAATATGCAATTACATAATAAATGCTTGACTGGCAAACCTTAGAAGATCGACACTGGTTCATTATATCAATGTACTGATTTCTTCCAATAGACATCAAACGCAAACCTGCACAATTACAAAACGAACTCGTACATTCAGTTAAGATTTAATTAATTCTTTGGACATACAAAAGTCATTCAAATCTGTCTTCAGTTGAATGACTTCGTCAATGTATGATATAAATCCCCAAAACATCAAAGGAGTAATTTTTACTTACTTTACATTTTTTAAGGCGTACCGCATTAGATTACCGTAAAACTATTTCATCACTTATCTCGTACTTGCAGCAAAAATCAATTGATTACCGGCACTTGTTCAATTTTAAGCAATTCTCTATGTTATGAAGCACCAAATCGTAAGCAGTTTAAATAGATTTCAGGCATAAACCATATAATTTGACTTAGATAGTGCATGCACTAAGCCCTTGAATTATGAGTCATTTACAGTTGTAACGCTACTCCTGCGCTGCTCACAGTCGGCAGCTGTGAAGTTGGGCAGCGAGTCGTAGCTCTTCTCCTGCAACATGATGTCGGTCATGATGCTCGTGTAGTAGGCGAAGGGCGTGATGCGCAGGCCCTTGACCATCACGTCCGACAGGTGGTAGGGGTAGAGCATGAGGTGGTCGCGGCTGTACTTGAGCAGGTCCTCGTAGTAGCGCCGCTCGTCCTTGCGGACGGTGCGCACTGCACTCGCAACAACGTCGCTCTAGAATGTTCTAGAACGCTTGCTCGTACATGTAGAATGTTCAATGAAGTGTATTGGTACACGGAGAATGTTCTTAAATTTTTTTTAAGTGTATTGATACATGTAAAATATTCTGCAATGTTCAACCGTGCTCCCCGCTGACGTCTTCGGACGCCAAAATAGATCTTTAAATCCATTATTATTGTTATCACAACTATGTTGAACAACGTGCATCAGATACCATTGCACAAAACAGGAGTGAAATGACAGAGCGTAAAGGGAACCGCTGAAAACAGTGCGACAGACCAACCTTTAGACTGTCTGACTATTACCATCTTTTCTCAAAATCTTTTGTACCATTTTGTACTGAATGCAGGAGAACTAAAAATTACATCATACGACCCACACCTGAGTAGTCAATTAAAAATCAATAATACTAAATAGAATTGGCCCGCTCTGCAGATCGGAGATGCAAAATATATGCAATCTGACTATATTTAGCCCTACCGAGGTTTCCCTTGTATCGCAGCTGATTCTTGATGCTGAAGGTCACAATCAGCTTCTCATACTCTGCCTTCGAGTTGCCGAGATTCTAAAGCAAAGCATAGAACGATGCAAAAATCAGTTACCAACGTCAAATGCGAGTGTTGCATCAACTTTGCTAAATTCTTTTAAAATTGATTTTCGATGAATGACAGAACGTAGGATGCTGACTACCGGTGAACAACACTAACATAAGTCCGAGATGCACATTTTCAAACAATGATTATATAAATTATTTTGGATTTTCAAAGAAAACCCAAAAATATACCCTTAAACCAGCTCCGCTTCACATCAAGGTGTAGAATGGGAAGGGATAGCACAACAAGCCACCAAAAAAAATGACACGCCGCATCCTGATTGGACAGCTCACGCAAGTAAACAAACGAACCTGTTTAACGTTCGCCGATACTGACGCCCAGGGGGAATTACGCCGGATGTGCAGCTCCACTTCTGAATTCATCCTCGCACAAGCAATGATCACGTGAAGGATATGCAAATGAGTATAATCCTAATAGTCTAGTAATCCAGTATTTAAATAAATAAAATAAAATAATATTGAAAACCACTCCTCCTTTATTATTCGTGGTGACAGCAAGTAGACTATTGTCAGCCAACCAAACTGAGAGCAGCCAATGAACGGTTGGTCATTGATAACAGTTGTGCTCCAAAATTTTCAATATTATAGATTAGCCCGGAATATAAGTCGTTAGGCCTATGACCTGTGGAATATTCTTACTGCCGGCTAAAGGGCCTAATTAACGATGTTGAAGTAAACTACTTGTGATGGCCTCAGCGTCGCAGTCGGCGCAGACTTCACTCAAAGTGCCGCCGACTGCAGCTTGTCCGATATGTAACAAGCCGATATCTATTCGCTTGGATGGCCGTCTTCCCACACACGGCCCTGCGGATTCACATTGCTCTGAATCCGGCGAGCTGCCTCGCGATGCGACAGCGTTCGGTGTTGGCGAAACTACATTCGGCTCTTCTGTCCCTGCTACTCCAGCTGCTTCTCCTCTCACTCACCCCCAAACCGCGCTTCCTATTCTCAAGCGTCTGCCCAAAGGAGCGCGCCCAGCGGCGTCACGACTGCTGCTGACACTCATCAGGGACGTCACGAAAAATCCAGACAACGACAATCTGTGAAAAAAAAATTCTCAACTTCGCTCCGGGTTGTTTGGTGCGTCCTGGACGAGGGGTAAAAGTAGGAACCTAATCTCTCTCGTAAAGAATCAAATTCAAACATTCGATCCGTACAACGGAGATCGAGTATCGATGAGAAATGAGCAGGAAAGCAGAAGGCATAGAGCTAAGGAGCAAAATGAGGAGGAAGTCACTGCACGGCGTGCATCAGCAAAATTAGAGGAAGGTGATTTGAAGGGAGCCATTCGTCTGCTGGTTTCAAATGACTCTCTAGCGTCTCCTAATGAAACAACGTTAAATTGTCTACGCGCACTTCGCCCTCCCTCACCAGCCGATCGGCGTGCAATCACTGTTGCGTCGATGCCGCCTCCACAGGCAACCGCTCAGGATGTTCGTGCAGCGATCAACTCCTTCCCTCACGGTTCTGCAGGAGGTCCAGATGGACTTAGACCTCAACACTTAAAGACCTTATAGATGAAATTGGATCAGGAATAAGGAGTGGAATCGATGAGACAGGGTACCATGGGTAGCGTGGGTGAGGCTGCAGATCCCTCTGATCCTGCAATACAGGCAATCACTGATCTCGTAAACCTCTTGCTAGCAGGTCGCACACCGCCTTCAGTCCGCCCTGCTCACTTCGGAGCATCTCTCACGGCGATTCTTAAGAAAGGAGGAGGGGTGCGCCCCATAGCTGTCGGGTATGTTTGGAGACGCTTGGCGGGGAAGGTGGCGAGCAAATTGACATCCGCTCGTGCGGCCGCTATACTTGCACCCCGACAGCTTGGTGTGGGTGTTTCATTAGGGTGTGAAGCCGCGATTTACGCCTCAAGGCGATACTTGGCGACCTTGCTGCAGAACCGCGTGTTTTTTAAGGTTGACTTCAGCAACGCATTCAATAGCATCCGCCGTGATGCCGTCCTCGATGCCGTCGCCCTGCATCTGCCCGAGCTGCTTCCATATGCAACTTCAACTTTGGGCGAGAGCAGCGTGCTTCGTTTCGACAAATTCAGTATTTCGTCCGACGAGGGTGCTCAACAGGGCGATCCACTACTTTTGTCTAGCAACACATGACATGCTGAGTGCACTCAAATCTGAATTAGTTACCGGATATCTTGATGACATTAGCATTGGAGGAGAGGCAAGGATGGCTCTGGAGGATTCTGAGCTACTCGTGAGCCGCGCAACGCTGCTTGGACTAAATCTCAACCGCGCAAAGTATGAGATCATCGGTCATTCTCAGGACACTCGACTCATCTTCTCATCTCGAGGTGTGATGCTTAACGAGACGGCCGTCAGTGACGCTGTCCTACTGGGTTCACCTCTTACGCCGGGTCATAAAGTGGATGCAGTGCTAGAGTCTAAGAAATTTGATTTGGAAACACTGGCATCAAGACTGCCATATTTGCTAGCACACGATAGTCTCTATTTGATGCGCAATGTAGTCACTACCTGCTATACACCCTCCGTACAGCTCCGTGCACAGGCAGCGCACAGCTTGTTTCGTACGACGAGCTACTAAAGGCAACGCTGTCAACAACCTTGAACGTCGATTTATCTGATGCAAGCTGGCTTCAGGCGTCGTTGCCAGTGAGATGGGGGGGGCATGGGAGTTCGCAGTGCCATCAAGCTGGCACCGTCCGCCTTCTTGGCTTCAGCCGCGGGCACTGCGACTCTCGTTCAGACCCTCCTTCCAAATCGCTTGCATCACGTCGAGGATGTGTCAATGCCGGTCACTTTGCTTGAGTGGCATGCAGCGGCCGGCCCAACAGCGACTGCGCCCTAGGACCAAGTAGCAACTCTTCAACGCAACTGGGATGAGCCCTGCTGTGAAGAACTGCAGCAGGCCTGCTGGAGACGTCACCAGGTGATTCGTCCAAGACACGCCTTCGTGCAGGATTCTCTCACCTTTTCAGGGGCGTGGTTGCATGCACTTCCAATTGGCTCACTGGGTCTGCGTCTCAGTAATACAGACGTAAGTGGCGGTGGGACTTCGTCTCGGACTCAATTTATGCGAGCTGCACGACTGCCCTTGCGGTGCGAGGGTCGACGTCAAAGGAATTCACGGTTTAGCGTGCAAGAAAAGTGCTGGGCGCCACCCACGACATGGACTTTTGAATGACGTCGTGTGGCGGGCCATGCAGCGAGCACAAAATCCATCTAGGAAAGAATCGAATGACCTCAGCCAATCAGACGGCAAGTGACCGGATGGCGTTTCCATGATTCCTTGGTCGCGCGGTCGTTGCGTGGCCTGGGACGTCACGTCACCGGATACTCTAGCCCCATCACACGTCCACGCGATCTCCATCAACGCAGGCGAAGCGGCTGAGAAAGCAGAAGCTGCCAAGCTAACGAAGTACGCAAACATCGCGCGCGCGCTCATCGTCGTTCCGTTGGCCTTCGAGACACTCGGCACGTGGGGCAAGCAGGCGTTGGAGTTCGTGTTCGTACTCGGCAGACGCCTCACGGCGGCGACAGGGGACAAATGCGAAACGTCGTTTCTTCGTCAGCGACTTTCAGTCGCCATTCAGCGAGGGAACACTATCGCATGCTGCGGCACTTTCCTATCATGTGAACTGGATAATTGACCTCGTCTGTTTCATCAAATTATTACGATCACTTTATTGACCTAATTTTCTTGCAGGTTTTTTTTTGGTGCTGCAGTGATGTTGAATTTAGGCTTCAAAATATTAAAGATTGCTGTAGGTTTTTGGACGCCAGGATTTTGGACGAGTCCGAGATCATTGCACTAATTTTAGGCAGTGAGTAAAATCGTTAAAATAAAATCGTTATTCTTCTTAAATAAATCGTTTAAAATGTTATAGCGATACGTTAATGGTGCAAATTAATATCACCTGACCGACTATCTAGCAGGACCTTAGCTTGTCGCTAGATTGTGTACAAATATTTGCTTTAATCTTGGTTTTTGTCCATTGAGTGGTTGTCTTCTTTTTTACGAGAAGGTTACTGCAGTGTCATTACTTTGAATATGAATCAGTTAATGGAAATGTAGGCTACAATATTGCAGAAAATAATGTGATTAGCATAGTACTGATCAACGTGGTTTTAAAAACGAGTAATGGCAGATATATTTGTTCTTTTCAAATATTTCGTCGTATGGATGAATTCATTAACCTGCTGCTGCAGCATGAGCAACAGCAGGGTAGTGGGACTGTATAGCAATAGGTCTACTATTTAATATTTGCTATTTAGCACATGACATTGTTAACAAAACTACAACAAGGCAGCGGGGATTCAACAGGCGATTCTAGTAGTTTGTTTTCAAGTGTCACAGTATGTATTATGCACGTTCTATCAACTATTGGCTCCGTTGTAAAACGCGTCATTTACGGAAAATTACCGAAGGCCGTCGAGTCAAGAGAAAGGTCACCGCTAAATCCCACACGCTTCAACCACGAATTGTATTATTAATAATAACTACTTTAATTAATTTTAAAATCAATTTACTACCATTACTATCAATATCATATCCGTAGTGTCGCATACCAATAATATTAACACATTTTTGTACCATTTTTTGCTAAAAAAATGGACTGCATTATGCTAATTTTACTATGTTTATTTAATTATGTTGATGAGTCACGTGACGTCACCGCCTGGCGAATGATCGAGTGTCATTCGAGTCAACCGAGCCGTGGAAGTAGGACGTCGCGAAGTTCTGCTGGTTTCTAGAACGCCTCATCTACACCCTCCCTATACCGCCCCCGCTCCCCAACATACTACATCCGGCCGCCGTGCCCGTGATGTTAATGAGTGCCTCTAAGGCAATCACGTTAATCGAGAATTTTGGTCCGTAAACGCAGGAAAAAACAGAAATGCCGTCGCTATCTAAGAATAGGTACGTGTGTGTGTGTCTGGTTCTTTTTTTGTGGCTCTGTGGCACTCCTCAAGTATTGAAAGTTATAATGGCGATTACTTGACCCAAGTGTGGTTTTATGTGTATCATTCAAGTAATTCAATTCATTGGAGTAAGATAATGCAGTAAATGGTTTACTGGCTATAATTTGTTGACAGTGAGATGACTTCGTAGCGCCATCTATGGAAAAGAAGTTGTTGATTATACGAACTAAACGAAAAATGCAATTTTTCTATATTGATTCTTTTCGTTAGGCTTAAGTTGAACCTATGCTTTACTTTAGCTGAACCGTAGTTGAACCTAGGTTGAACGAGTCACAGCTAAAGCATTCAATTTTGATCGAAATGAAATACGATATTGCTGCATTTGGGCTAATGAACTGAATGGAACGTTTCAATATTTAATGAAAGCATTTAATCAACTTTAATTCTACTAGCGACAGTACTTGACTGCAATAATAATTTTGATGGTAACTATCGCATGAACTAGATTAATAATCCCTTGGGAAGCCAATTTAAACTTAAACTAACTTGGCTTTATAAAGGGATTGATGCAGTTTGACTAGTCATACTAGTTTGATGCAGAAGCATTGATAACGTGCCGTGCTGGTTTAGAATGCGCGCTGTAAGTGGCGTGCTGTTGCAGAATGTGCGCCGTCACGCCTTCGCAGCGCGTCAGTATACAACTGGGCGCAGGGCCTCGGCAGTGCTCCTGATGTCCCCCACGCCGACAATCTATCTGCTCGCAAGACAGAGGGCAACGGTGTGGGGATCATAAAAGAGCCCCCTGTCAGTGTCAAAGGTCAGTTTTTATGCCGCTTAGCGATCTGTTAAATGCAACTATTTTGCATGCTTAATATTTACGCTGCATGCGATGTTTACACGAAAGGAATATATTAGTCCTTAATTCATTACAAAGGTAGTACAAAAAAAAACACCATGCGGCTTCTTTAGTCGCCTTTTACGACTCTCCCGTCCATTCTGCAGACCAATTCTTTGTTCCCCGGTGTGATGGTGGTTTTGAGGATTTAAGAACCATGCGTGGTAGCAAAGACTACTCCAGTCTACAGTACCGCTCCATTCTTCAGTCGCCTTTCACGACTCGCTCGGGGTACTCTGGGCTGCGGACCTATTCTTTTTTTATCCCAGTCTGCATGAGTTTGTTACCCGGCTTGCAGGGGATAATGTAATTATGCAGTGAAATTCGTGCATGGCGTATCGGTGCGCTCAGGTCCGGAGAATGGAAGCGGAGGTGGAGCACCCCAGCGTGCCGGCGGCAGCACTGCCGCCAGCAACGGCGTGTCGCATCTCTGCTTCAGCGTGGCGCTCGGCGATGGTCAGGACGTCAAGTGGGACACGCTCCTCATCGGCAAGACGCTCTTCATCGAGATCCCGGAGGACATCCTCCCCGAGGGGTCTAGAGAGAGGTTTGTCTGCCCCCTCAATTCAGCGTTTTTGTAGACAAATACTAGCGTGAAACCTATAATGAACTGATGTACCAGTAGTCACGAATGTGTATTTGATAGAGCTAGAGCATGGCTTCAGTTCTTTAAGTCGGCTTTATTGGAAGCATTATGCGTTTGTGGCTATTGATTTTTAGTCCAATCAGTTTTTAATGCAAGGGTTGAAATACTTGTTTAAACACGTGATTCGTTTTATAGAAGGCAAAACAGTTTTTTTGGTCTGATCTCTTGACTACTCCGAATGAGTTGCAGTGTTTAAGGTTCAAACATATTCACGTGGGCCATGAAATACTAAACATTACAAAAAGCAATGTTTGACTGCCATTTACAGTATTTCTTGCGAATGAGAGTCAAATGCTTATTGTACTCGGGTCTCTGGCTCTTTGACTAGCCTAGTCTTAGGTTAGTTTATGAAGACATTATTAACTAAGTTGAGCTGTCTATTTCATTAATTCTATACCTAGTATATGATACTGTTGTTTAATTTTTACGCTGTCTAGATTGCAATTCTCTGCGCTATATTTGTGATGCAGGATAGATTAATGTCTTTGTGCCTAATGGACTGGTGGCAGGGCATCTTGACTTTCATTCAAGATCAAACTCACTTATGCCAATCAATCTTACTCGTATCGTTTGCCATGTCAGCAGGCATTATCAGTCAATCACACTATTGGGCCATTAGCCTATAGCAGCCAACCTTTATTGTGTTGCGTTGTAGTGCTTAACTTAGAGCACAAATGGCAACGTATTATAACCTGGCGGTGTCCTTGTTCTGAGAATGTTGGTTTACTGCTCTCCGCCCACTTTTTATCTGATACTCTTGGAGATATGTTGACGATGCTTAGGTGAGATTGTTGGCATTGTGTTGAAGCCAAGAGCGCAGCAACTGTGTTCCAGATAGTATGACAGCGTAATAAATTAGTTGTTTACAACTGGCTGCAATAGGCCTATAGAAGTTATGTTTGAAGTGTTTTGAGCAGTTTGACGTTTATGCCCATGTTTTTGATCAGCATTTGGTAGGATTGCATTTCGTTCGGATCATATTAATGTTCAAAGAATTAATTAAGAAAAATAAATAATTAAAACGAGTAGTAGATGAAATTTGGCCAACAATTCAAAATAATAGATTGATAATAAATATTTTGTGAAATTTGTCAAAAAATTAGCAGCAAGTGACGTCAGACGAAGTATTCAGCAAAAAAAGTATCCCAGAAGCTTTATATTTATCTTTTGGCCCATGTGGGAGAGTAAGTAACTTTGCATCACTATATAACTAGCTAATGTACTTGTATAATACATTTCGTGTAAGCAGCCAACTGCTGCGCAAGCAAAGCCTTTGCTATACTCTGATTTCTTAATACCTCATTGGTTTTGCTGCATTATAGTGAAATATGACGAAGAAGGCTTCAAAATAGCTCCATGCCAGACAGACTCGTCGAGGCTCGCTGCGTGTTGAGGTGGAGGCTGGAGTGGATGCTTTGCTAAGCAAAGTCGCAGTCGCAAAGTTGCAGTCACAAAGTCGCGAAGTCGGAAAGTGCATTTTAACTAAAATATTCGACTAGGGGTTAATATGCTAGAGAACCATTTACACGATGTGCACGTGGGTTACTTGTTGATAGCGAGTATATGTGTTGCTCTGCTGACGGTGCTGCGCGTGTTGCTGCGCAGCTTTGTGTCGGTGCTGGAGCATGCTGAGGACGTCCTTGGATGCAGCAAGGTCATCATCTGCTTCAAGAAGAACCGTGAAGATCGAGGTGCGCTCCACTCCTCAGATTTATACTCGTCTTGCTGGGTTGTTCCTCGCTGTTGACTATGCTATAGGGCGTTTCTATTGTACTGTATTCGCACTGCAGATACTGACTGAGATTCTCTTTGTAATGCTATCTTTTGTCATTATAGCACTATTTTCCTTTTGTCATTGATGTGGTTTGGTATGGACTAGTGTAGACATTGCATGGCTGTGTCCGGTCTATTATTTGGGGGGTTCGTTAAATTTTGTATTGATGGATTATCACCGCTCTAGAGTGTCGTTGAAATATTTAACTGGTCGGTAGGAGCTGGCTGTCAGTTTTTGTTTAATTACTATGATCTATAGACAGTGATACGCTGTATGGCGTACAGTTGTCAGTAATCATGGCAGTTGACATGATTTATGACAATGAGTAACACAGTGGTAACAATTACTATCAAGACTTTATAGCACAGTATAGCAATCAAATTAATGTACCACTTCCTAGTTGCATGTGGACTCACACTGCAAATGGATCTGCAATCTGCACTAACTCGTAAACAGTGCATAAGTGTATAGCTGATGTCGTTGCAGCGTCGCTGATCCGCACCTTCAAGTTCTTTGGGTTTGCGTTGGTTGCGCCGGGCACTCACCAGCTGGCGCCAGTGTCGGGGGGCGACCTCCTCTACCTGGCGTACACTATCGAGCCCGACTCGAGCCAGTCTGAGTCGGACGACGACTCAGATGAGTCCGATTGAACGCTGCGCCCCCTGCCCACACTCACCCCTCGGCTCTCTGCTCCCCCCTCCCCCCCCCGTGGACTCTACCTTAAACTTAATGGAACCCACTTGAGTCAGAGCATTTTGTAGTACTGGCGGCAACTAGGCCACTCTAACGGATTTCAAGTTGTTGTATTTAGACAAACCTAAGCCTACTTAAATAACTTGTTGCTCTGTTGGCATCTGATAGCTCCAATATAATGCTTAGTTACCATTTGTGAATTAAAAAAAAGAAATATTAAAATCCCATGAAAAAATCTGAAAAAATCGATACAGTTTATAGAAATTACTCTGATCGATGTTATTCTATTTAGTCCATCTCCACTCGGGTAATGAAAGCCGATCTATTTTTCACCTTCCATGAATGTGCTCCATAGTTCATCAATAGCGCAGCGCGCAGCCTCCGCTACGACGACAGTTGTGCGACTAATGACTGGAAGGTGGAGCAGCGACAGATGAGTGTGGCGTGGGTTGCACAGCAATGCACGATCAACGCAAAACCCCCAAGAACTTGGTTATCCAACACCAATCATTTGCGCCGTAGAGCGCACGCGCTTACTGCTTTTCTGTTGACAAATTTTAGGGACGCTCTTTGATGTGGACTTTAATTCGGACGCTGAAATGAACGATTGCTCCAGTTAGGTTTTTCTGTTGCTTGAAGCGCGACTCTACGGCGAAGATTTGCTGAACGGATTTTTGACACTATGTGACTTTTCGCTCTCCGTAGATGGCGCACATTAGGTAGTATAGCCAACATGTAGTTTGAAAATGCAAAATGTAAAAAAAAAAAAAACTTAGAAAAAACACAAAAACACGTAGTTTTATTTTTTATAAGACAGTGTTGGCTGGTAATTCTTGATAGCGAACGGCATTTCATATTGAAACTTTCTTGTTCCTTTATTTAACTTGTGTATGATGAATATGATTACTTCTCTATAATAAGTATGAGCTTAAAAGTTGGAGATCTGCGCTGTTTGATACATTGTCATTCCGGTAATAAATTCAGAAATTTTGCTGATGAATTTTGACAAATTTTATATTGCTGTATCTGTAAAGTGTGGATACTTAACGCTGGCTAGCCTATGATCTCCTAAAAAATGTAAAACTTTATAAATTCATTAAAAGAAAACTTTGTTTATGAAAAGTGACTGTGTCTAGCTTGAATGAGATCTTCGCATCACTAGCTAATAATTCGTTTTGATATTTCATTTAAAATGCACTGATCGATTTTAGGCGTTGACTGTTAAAAACATGTTCATTATATTGTCAAAGGGACAATATTTTTACTAAGGTTTTCTACGTTTTCTTAGTAGATCCATATTGCTTCATTAAAGTAAAGTGGATCCTGGATATTGTGATGTTAAGTTTTGTTATTGGCGCCACAGGTTCTCAATTATTGCTGTATTGATTGATTAGCCTTCTTTTATACGGGTAAGCGTCGCATGCATGGGTTTCAGGGTTTCCTTTACTCCGGCCTGAATATATGCGGATTCACAGCGCAATTTGCGATGCAATTTGACCCCTTTGCGAATCAAGCGCACACATTTTTGAATTAAAAACTGTGTAAATCGAGGTTCAATAAACCGATGAGTGGTAGACCTAGCACTGACCTGACTTTCACTTCACGTGCGGCTTCATCGGTAACTAATCGACGTAGTCCCATCTATGAGATGAAACGGGGAGACACTTTAAGACTTCTGAAGACAATCGTATAAAAATGACTCGACAGGCCTATGTGTAATCCTTGATTGATATTAAAACGATATAAAAACTGCTAATCAAATTTGTGAAACTGCTAATCAAATTTGTGAAACTGCTAATCAAAACAGAATTTGATTAACAAAACTGCTAATCAATTTTTTGAGCTTATATTCAGGCATGCCTTAACTACAAGTTGCAACAGAAAGCTTATGTATAAAATGAGCCCCAAGGCGAGGCGCTGTGGTGTAGTGGTTAAGGCATCATACTGTGAGTCCAGAGGACCTGGGTTCAAGTCGCGGCGCTGGGAACTATAAAGCCATGCATTAGGCCCACATGCCCTTCAGCAAGGCTGTTAAACATAAGTGTCGCTAGCTGATAATCACCGTCCAGCATAATTACCTATATTGGTCGGCCACAGGAAAGGTCATAAAAGCCCAGCTCAATTAATTATAAACGTCCAACATTGGTTAACACGGACATGGTGTTGCACGAATTAGAACGGATGTCAAAAACGATTTTGATTTTCATTCTTTCTTATTCAAATTCCCAACCAAAAATACCATGAAAACCAATATATTTTATTTTTGTCAAAAAAATTGTAATTTTTGCAGAAATAATGACATTTAGAAACAGTAGCCCTCACACATAATATTTAGCAAAATTACAGTATAGTAACTGAATCAAAAATAACGGCGCGGTAGAGCAAGTAGGCCTATTCTTTGAGCTGTATAAGCCAAACATAGTAAGCAATTTTGGTTCTCTAAGCGAATAGCTTTCAGGGGAAATAAAGCAGAAAGCAATAGTTCATAGGTGACGCAACATTTCCGTGTGGATTTTATTGGAGCATTGCCACAATAATTCAGCAATTTCCTAACTCGTGCACTGCTTTTATTCAAAGAGGCGCGCACACAATATTTTGCAGGGGTCCTATTTGACCCTTGATACTGCAGCTTCCTCAGAAAAATGTGAGACATAGTGACTTCGGGAAAGAAGGAAGGGGTTAGATGTGTTTTATCAAGTCGTTTAAGGAGCGTTCAATGAGGGTTCATTAGGCTGCTAGGCTATGGATAGCCATGGCTCCTTATGTACATGTATCTTGCCGCTTAAAAAGGCAATTTTTCTTCCATTGCTATTGGTTTAGACTATGGCCTACATATTTTCTTCAGCATGTTAAAAATGTCTTTGGGCCTGCTATGGGGCCTAACGATCGAAGAGAATGGACGAGGAGAAATGTGAAGAATGGTTTGTCTAAAAGCGCGCAACTAAAACTTTTGAAACATTTTCTGAAATATTCCAAGTCATGATTTAAAACAGTGTTTTATAGTACAATAATTAACACCTTCCTAAATCCCGGACCAGCTAGCCTAAAATGTCAAAAATAGATTGTTTCATGTAGGCCCTAATAATTATACGGACGGCCAGCTGTGTTCTATATTATAGGGCAGGCCGCAAAGGGGCTTTGACGTCCTTCCAACAACCCGCCCCTCTCGTTAGGCCAAGCTCTGTCAGGGATGGACGGCGGGAAAGTTCGGCAGACTGCTTCGTGATGTTTCGATGCAATGATCCGATGATGTTTGCCGTGGATCTCGTTTCTCTCAGTTCCTCTCTCCAGTCTCCACGAAGTTCCCTCTTATACACGCAAATGCTATCGTTTATCACCTACTAGTATGCTGTCGGTCGGCCTACTCGTGACAAGCATGTCAGGCCACGCCTATTCCTTGACGCCGCTATTGCTGCGTGGAACCCGTGCAATAATTTACAATAGTTATTGTAGTCCCGCGTGTAGATAGCAATAATTGCATAATAATAATAGTGAAGTAGGCCTAATAATTGATCGTCGCAAAACGATTAGGACGGTGCTCTCAGGTATTCACGCAGACACGACATTGTGTGCAGTTGAAATACAAAACCACGAATTTTGCACGTACACGCCTATTAGGCCTGTATAATGTATCACTGCAGGACTTACATCACAGTTCCTTGCCTCACTCTCTTAATCCTAGTCTTTTCTATCACTTTAAGTGAAGATTGCGGAAGTCTGCGAAGTTGGCCTACGCCCTATTTATAACATGTATCGGCTACATGTACATGTATGTCGCACAGCGAATGCGACACTGCTTCGCGTTAGTCAACAATGTCACGTCCCCGCGGATAACCGATGTATTATGGCACCCCTGACGATCCGCGCGGTATCAGTGTAATTTACTAAACGGATATAACGGGCGGCAAAAACGAACTGTTGACCTCGTGTCATACGGTCGAACGGATCGATTCGGCTTTTGGGGAATCAGAACTTCGTATTTCTTAGTTCTCATGCTCTGCAACTTGATACGCTTTTTTTCTGTAGGCCACTCTTGTGAAATTTATCGTTTTGTGCAAATAGACTGTGCTTACCTTCATTTTCTATGTAGGCCTAGGAGGCTATAGGCCTAGTGTCTAAATTATTGGACATACATGTACAGTAGTTTACCGGTATCACCGGTAATAGGCCTCCAGAAGAATTTTGTTGAGTGTAGCTGTTTCTCTTACGGAAAATCATTTGAGCAGTGGCTGAGCGGCATTATAGGCCTTAGACCTATATGGTCCAATATTTGAAAAGTGGACAATTCATGTCACCGCCTAATAACTTTTGACTCGCTTGTTGTATTCCTTTAATTTAAAAAGTGGCACAAAGAGCACAACTGGGGCTATTTCAGTCTTGAATTAAATTGGATGGCGGTAGGCTTGAAAATATGTGACATGAACTCAAATAGGTCAAATTCATCGTCGGTAACCTGTCCCCAGGTTTTTTTTGACTGTAGTCAAACGTTTGACCCAGGTTTGACTTGTCTTTAAGTCGGCAGAAAAAAGTAAAAATGCA
This sequence comes from Chamaedrilus cognettii, assembly GCA_034695025.1. Lineage (NCBI taxonomy): Eukaryota > Metazoa > Annelida > Clitellata > Enchytraeida > Enchytraeidae > Chamaedrilus > Chamaedrilus cognettii. Next base: position 899 of record JAQIWG010002102.1, on the reverse strand, counting down.
AAAATTTCGAAAATTTTATGGTAGAAACTCCGACACAGGGGCTATATTTTACTGGTGAGAAGTTAAGAAATTCAAAAATTGCATGTTGGTACAAAACGGCTCAAAGTTTGTCCCGAGGTTTAAAAATCAGTACAGAAACGACTACATTACAAAACGTCTCGGCTGGCCTGATGAGATACATGAGGCTTAAAACGACGGCAACAACTGGACGCCTTCGTGGATAAGCGGGCTTCTGTTAAACACTAACTCATTTAGCATGCATCAGTTACTTGTTTAGCTATTACCCTAATTATATCAAAAATTCACTTTCTCCAAAAACGGCATCATTTCGAGTACTATACCTAACATTATTAGTGCGTAGTTTATCCAAAAATCGTGTTTGCCATCTGATAGAGTAACGTGCAAAGAGATTCACTTTCATTGCGCGAGTGTGCGCTGTCTCAGCCTTGAGCACGGCGTGCGACAGAGTTGCTGAATATCATTGCACTGACCGTCATCTCAGCAACCGCGGTAACCACTTCACTCGAAATTGGGTTACTGATTATGACGAAATGGTTACCTGAATGACGTACCGGCTGTAAAAGCCCAGCTTCAGCAGTCCTAACTAGAACTCAAGCGTCCCTGTACTTCTATGATAGCAAGGACATTCACCGGAATAGACGACAAAATGAAATTAGTTGGTAGGCAACTTATATCAACTTATTACTTTTATTACTACTTATCTTCAACTTGTATCAATGAAACTCAAACAAAAGTCAATTACATGCAAGTATTTCGTTAATTTGCACAGCGACTTGCATGATCGTCCCAAAATTAAAAGAAAAACGATTGCTGGAACAATGGACTGAAATGAAAATATGTTCTTCTACTAAATTTTAGTATCTCAGACACATTGATCG
>JAQIWG010002101.1:0-21554 GCA_034695025.1 Chamaedrilus cognettii | reverse complement strand
TTTCAAACGAAAGCGATGAATATTGAGAAAGATAATCCATCTTCCTTAAAATTTTCTATCTCTCCCATGTAACAACACCAACAACAAGAACAAGATTACTATAGACGAAGACGCCATCCCTATATAAGTGTTACCGTGACGACGGTAACTTGATCAAATGGGAGGAACCCATTTGACGTATAATTGAACCCATGGCGTATAATTCTCAGCGTGCGGAACTTTCTAATTTAAAAAATCTAATCTTAAAGCCCACCTTCCATGAAGGAGTATCCAGTTCGGCTTTAAATGAGGTAACAGTCTAATTTATCGTTGCGCATCCTGAAAATTGATTAAATGTTGCTGGCCTGTAGAATTTTAGGCGTTTTTGTGCCCGCGTGGCGTGGTGTACCGAGTGACCCGGCGTTCAAATTTTAACGGTAAGCCTACTCGTCACGTGAGTCGTATGCAAAGCTACCATAGGTCATATGGACATGGAGGATAATAATTCTCTCAACATTTGAATTTTTGGACATATAGGGTTTAAATACTGGCTATTTTCTCAGCGGCAATCACACCGATCAACTAGCTGATAAGTGGAAAATATAGTTTCTTCAGGCTCTTTCTCATGACGTTGATAGCTCTGTTTTGATTTTTTAAAAGTGGACATAGAGGTTATTAATTCTCAATCGACATGTACGTGTTCCAAGAGGAACGAGAAATAAACGGCGGACGGACCAAAATATAATTTCAAGGCTACGGTTGTATGTCATCAACTATATCAGTACTTAAGACTCTTGCGTTGTCTCGTTCTTCTCCTGTCTATTCTTTTGTGGTACTATAATATTCTGTCTTTTCCTCTTCCATGCCTGATCGCTGGTCGTCTTGTTACGAGGGCTACCTACGGTTGGCACCTTTAAGTCACCGTAGATTTGTTTTTATTGACATTTTTGCAAAGTCGGCGCGGTATTTGCGCCTACACAAGCAAAGAATCAAAACGTTGCAGTTTCAGACGAACGGCCGTAAAAATAGTAGCCTAATCTGAAAAAATGCTGCCGTGGTAATCATTTGCTACTTGGCAAGTGAGCACTTTCCGATTGAAGTGGTACTTATGCCGGTAAGTAGAGAGTGACACGGAGACAAGACTTCGTCCCCATACCCACCCCTTTTTCGTAACCTATTTTTCGTACCCATCCCACCGCATTCGATCCTGCAGTGAGTGCAGTCGTCGACCTCATCCCCATTCCTGCTACGTATAGTATTCTAGTATTCCCATTACCAAGTTCACTTTAGCCCTTGCAAAATAGGAGTAGCGTTACTCCTGCGCCTTTCAAAAAAGGAGTAGGCCTACTCGTTTATAGTTGGGAAAGGCCAGCAACAACGCAGCGTTAGGGCTAGCATATTAGGGTTAGGGCCTCGTTAGGGTTAGTAAATTAGGGTTAGGACCCCGTAAGGGTTAGGGCGAAGGGTTTAGGGCAGGATTAATTTAAGTCCGATTAACTATAATTTTATAACCCCAGTACCTGCACTGTTGTTGTCCTTTCCCATCAATAACCTTTTCAAAGCCCTGATTAACAGTGCTTTTTCTTTTTCCTGCCTTTTTAGAGGCAGCTGTAGACTTACAGCTATGACTATACTGACGCCTACGATTCCAAAAAAGCGAGTAGCCCTACTACACCGCTGTCTATTTTTACGAGTAATACTACTCCTACCCATTTCTAAATCCAAGTAGAGTTTCAAAAGAAACTTCATTTTTGGAGTACTACTCCTACTAGTCCCTCCTACGTAACTTATCCCTGCCCATTACACAGCGTGCTTGGCATCAACCCGTAAAGCGCAAACGTTATTTTTATCCCAATCTATCCCCGCAATTATGCGGTCTCAAATTTCTTTGAACACATTCGCGCATCTCCGTAACACGTTCCGGTATGTATATAGGACAAGCAGCCCTTCTTGATCATCTATAGCTTAATCAAAGCTTAAAATCTGCTATGAAGTCATTTGTCAAGTGACTACCGCATTCCGCATAGCAAAACAATTTTTACTACCATTCCCATGCTATCGCTATCACGCTGTTGCCCACTATCGCGGTATTCCCGCATAATTCTTAACTTTTATCCCCATTACCGCGGTATTATGGTGGCTACCGCGGTAAATAATACAATTGAGAAATTTTGTGTCACTCTCTACCGGTGGGCTGTGCTGTTGATTTTTCTTCAATTTCGATTTTTTTTTATTTCAAACAATTTTTCTACGAAGTTTGTGGTGAAATTTATATGGATTTTAATGAATTTCACATAAGCTAGGCTAATAGAAAAATTTGTATTAGCCATTTTTGTACTTTGCTGAAGCTGAATTTACTTTTTATGATAATGTGTAATTTAGTACATTCTGAGTGTACAGCACGGCAATTACAATTATTTTATAGTATTGTAATTAACATTGTACCGCAATTGTAAATGACACTGTAATTTGTAAATTGTTTATCTGCACATTAAAGGTGTACCAACTACGCAATGGATTGAATGTTCTGCTCTGCAGAGCGATCGGTGACACATATGAAAAATTTTCTTCACTGCGCAACATATCAGCACTTGATCTCCTAGATCTTTGTTGCTTCCATCCCTCATCACATCAAACATGCACCAAGCGGATTACATCCTTCTCTGTGGAGCCGGAGTGACCAACTTTGTTGTCTGGGCTGACGGTGACTTTGGTCCGTGCTTCTTCCGTCTCATCTTTGGCTGCGTACCACAACTCCTACTGGCCGTGGCAAGCGTCTATCACTGCTCGCGCCACCAGCACCGGCGGGTGCGCGGCAAGCTGCCATGGTCTCCCACGCTCGTCGCGCGATTCGTATTTACCGTGCTACTGGGTGAGGGAACTACTGAGCGTGTTTTAGCTAGATTTATGAACTTGATGTGTAGTTATTTGCAGACTTTTGCAGTAGGCTACTCTGGAATCTCTGAGTTTTGGTTAATTTTTTATATTTTATATTTAAATGGATTGTTTATGATGAAATTGCCATTTAAAAATCTCTCCTATTAAATTACTAATTCTATCTATACGGTAAATAAATTTTTGTAATTTAGTTGTTCTCTGTCCAGCTATATTATTGTTGATTTGCTATGAAGATGATTGTAACTATGAATCACATAATCTTGAGCACTTGTCTTGTTTCTAAATCTGTTTCTTACTTGTCACTGTCTCATAATCTTGAGCACTTGAGCAACGCCGAGGGCAACTTGTTTTCAAGCGGTCACAGCCGACAGGACTCACGTGCTGCATTCTCTCCTTCCCGCCACTACATCCCATCAGGACAACCTACGACCACACTCTCATAACTTTGCTCTCCTTGATAAAGACGATAAAAACTTCATTCCCCGCCAGTTGTACAAGAATATCCATTGACTGCCCCCCCCCCTCACCATATTTTATCTGCTTTATGCTTAACATGACTTACTCCTTCGTCAGTTTTGTATTTTTCTGCTGCTTCCCCATATTGTGCGTTGATTACCCTGTGCTCACTTCCGAACAGTTCTATTGTAGTATCGGTTAAATTATTTGTTTATCGAATTTTCTTTATTTTTGGCTAACTGTTCATTCATTATTGCATGACAGTTTTGTACTGGGCTGCAGTTTGTCAGCCTATTTGCCAATAGACGAAGATATATACGTAATCTTGCATACCGTACTTGCCTAGTTACGGTTAATCTTGACTGTTTTATTAACTGTTGAAAGTTTGAGATTGCCTACATGCGTCAATTATTAATGCAAGCACTACTGTTTGTCAAAAGTATGACAATCAAATTGCGAACCTTCATTTGCTTGTCTTTCCGATATTTTCAGTCGCTGTTGTCTTGTTGCTGTTCTTCTCTTACAATATTTTTACGCTGAGAAATATAGTTGGCGTTAATGATCATATGACATTTTTTATAACATAGTCTTGTCTTAAGTAAAGCATATTTTAAAAGTATCTATGTTTACTCATTCGTTAATAATTGGCAGTTTGCGATCGATGCATTTTAATTTTACTGGTCAATGCCAGCAGATTATTAATGCAAGCTCTACTGGTTGCTGTAAGTACGACAATAGAATTGCGAACCTTCATTCGGAACCTGTCCTCTGAGAGCTCATCGGGGTCCTAGGTGTACGTCATAGCCTGGATCTCTTTATGGTTTTGTCCCTTCAAAGCCTTAATCGAAGAGTGCAGTTTCTTTGTTTAACACTACACAGAACACATTATTCATTGATTTTTATTTATTAACAGTTACGTAAAAATAAATAACAAGTTCCCCCCCTCTCCGGTGTTTCCAGCGGTGACGTCACTGTCCGTCTCCGCCTTTGTCTACTTTTACGAGCACCACTCGGCGGGCATCATCGAGGTCGTCGCATACATCGCCGAATCATTCTCCTGGACGCTGCACGGCGCCTTTGTGCACCGGCTGCGCCGCCTGCGACACTTGACTCTGCGTGGGCACCCCCTCACCCTCACTGCCTTCTTCCTCATGGCCTGTGCCGCTGTGCTGAGGTTTCGCTCCGCACTGCTGCACCACCTCATCGGCATCCACCCGGAGATGACGCAGACCGAGGAGTACACGACCTACGTGAACACGGCGTATTATATCGGATACGGGCTCACGCTGCTGCCCGGGGAATTCCCGGCGGTATCTTCCGGCATTCAGGTGCGGTTGCGAGCTTCGTTACGTTTTGAGCAGGTGTGGTAGTAATAATGAAGTTGGTAGTTTACTAAATTTTGAGCACTGGTTAGCATACTATAGGCATCAAGCAACCCTGTCACATCTGGTTTTCATCACATAATTGTTTCAAAAGAAACGATATGTACAGCATCCATCAAGCTCTGCATGTTCATACTAGTTGTGCATTGGCAAGGGCCGGCATACGGCCATAGATAGACAAAGTGATTCGTGAATTAGTCTTACTGAACTCTATTACATACAGTACTATTCAATGGTTTGATAGTTGAACTGTTTGATAGATGAACTGTACGGAAGCCTAGATTTCAGATTTTGATTTAATTTTGTGATGTTTTGTATTTAGTTTAGCATGAATCTTGTGTGCTTTTTACTATAAAGAAGTAGTTCTTGAAATGTAAATCTAGTCCCTTTGCCTTTATACTTTGAAGCGGGACAAAGTGCAGTTCAGACAGCTATAGATTGCATATCACCTGATGATCAGTGTTGTTCCAGATTGTAACTTGTATCCTAACTAGTACCCTAAGTAGCTAAATAAAAAAAATATAATATTGGGCTTATGGTCAGTTTTTGCGTCGAATGTCATCATTGGGGACCTCAAATTCCGCCTTGACCGGCCGTCACCATTAGCTGGTCGTATGACCATATAACTTATAAACATAAGTTACTTATCAACATGTAACAGATATCTTAACTTATTTCAGATACTAGTGATATCCTTAATTAGTACATTCTAGTCATTTTACTTCTTGTTACTATTAATTATAATTATTTTTCTTTAACAACTCACATTGTTAGTTATAGTTTGTATCTTTTTTGTAAAATTTTTCCCTCTGCTTCAGTCGGAGGAGCCGATAGTGGTTGAGGTCACGCAGACCTCTGACCCTGACGTCGTCCTTGACAATGAGCCCAAGGCTCCGGCCGACGACGAATGGGTCGATGAGGACGCGGCCGATGACGCGGCCCTGACCGGCCGGCCGGTTACCATCGACCGGCCGGACGACGGCTTGCGTCTTGGCCCAGCTGAGGACAACGCCGGGCTGTGGGCGCGTCTCTGGTTCACGTGGGTTCAGCCGGTACTGACTCGCGGCGCAAAGGGTCATCTGGCGACCAGCGACGATCTTTTTCAGCTTCCGGAACGACTGAAGACCAACGTCGTCGAGGAACGAATGAGGCGGTATATCGCGTGGAGCGGGGATTTGGATGACTTTGCGGGTAGCGGCGGAAGGGAGCGAAGGAAGAGGGTGGGGTTGGATGAAGAAGGGGTAGGGGGGTCTGGGGGCGAGATACCCGATTATTCGTCATACAGCGTTGCGGTAGCGCGGAGGGGAGGAAGGACGAGTGAGTCTGTTGAGGGCTCGAGTGAAGGATCTGATCAACGATCGTCTGCTGAGGAATCCATTGGCAGTTCAAGGAGCGAGGGGGAAAATGAGTCCAGCACACTAGGTTCATCCTAATTCTTTTGCTTGTTAGATAGTGGTGTATTGCGTGATCTGTTTCTTTTATTTGAACTATGATGCTGGGTATTTAATTGTTTTGTATCATAATATATATTTTGTTTAAATAGTTGCATAGTAATATTTTTGAAGATTTTTAGTTAAATAAACATTTTTTAGGCTTTCAAGCGTGAGTAGCGTTTCAAGCGTTCTAGCTGCTTCTACATCCAGACAGATCATTGCGGATATGGAAAAAGTATAGAATTTGGTGCAAGGTAAATAAATTTCTGAATGACAAGGTGTATGACGTACGTGTACGAGTTCATTAATGACTTCTTCAAATAAAATATAAACTTCGATTTGTATGGAAATAAACTCTTAAAAAATTATAGTAGGGTAACATTTTTTTATTGTGTATTTAATATTACTGGTTTTAAGGGTAACCACTGACTTTATGGCAGTATCAATAGATTAGATAAATATAAACATTGAACCAAATAAATGTGTAATTATATTAATACACCATGATGTCACTACTCCAGGCGAGGGATTGCCGACGAAGTGCGTCTCACTGTTTGGGGCGCTGCAGCACGCGTACGGGTGCGAGTATTACGCGCTCGGTGTGCTCAAGTTTATCGCCGATGCATCGACCTTTGCGGGACCCATCCTCCTCAACTTCCTCATCAACTACATGGAGGTAGTTAGATATTTTGCACTGTGATCCACATGTACAAAAACTGGTTTCTTTATTTCGATCATCTGTGAATATATGGAGGGAGGCAGTTGAGAGTAAAATGAAGGAGCGAGGCATAGAGAGATGGCAAAGAATCGAGAGTTATGGTGGAGTCTCATCATGGGAAACGTTCAACCTGTGCTAGCGCACAAAACTGTATGTAAAACATAAATGACGATGATAGCTCTGGATTTGAAGCCTGCGGATTTTAGAATGCTATCGTTCAGTGAAAGTAGTCAGTCTACATAAAGCGTAGATGCGTCCTTGACATTGCAAAAAAAGAGGTACAGCGAGAATCGTTACGATGGAATTGGGCATTGTCTATCCGACCTTGATACTAATAATAATATAACAGCTAGCTTCTAGAGCGCCATGTTGTGGTCTCAACCGCTTCTAGGGCACTTTGACAGTTTAATTCGGTAACTTAAAAAGAAGTACATCAAGGGTTCAGCTTGAAGAGCTCTGCACACGCTAGGCATGTGAAGCAGAGAACAGTGCAGTTTTCAGTTTAATTTTGAATGGGTATTGTCGAGGCTTGCGATGCCGGCGGGCCGGCAAACGAGAAATCTCATTTGCCGAATTTCTTCTTTATCCGAGGGACAACAACATTTATATTGTTCTATGAACGCAGCCGACACTAATTGTGAAGCAGAATACGATACTCTAAATTTACTTGTTGTTCTGTTCAATTGACTGAATTATGACTAATTTCTACTAGGATAGTGAGCCTATGGTGTCTAAGCTTGTGTGTTATGATTATCATTGTTATGACATCCAAGATGCTGTGCAGAATCCGGCTGAGCCGGGCTGGCACGGCTACCTGTACACGGGCGGGCTGTGCGGCGCGGCGCTGCTCAGCACCGTGGCCTCGACACACTTTGGCTACGCGGTGCAGGTCGTGGGGTTCAAGGTGAGAGCCGCCATCATCACTGCCATCTACCGCAAGACGCTGTCGGTCGGAGCCTTCGAGCTGTCGGCGTTTAGTTCCGGTTGGTCGAGCTGTTTGTACATATGGGGGTCGATTTATTGATTGATTTTTAAGCGTGGTTGAAGCATTTATTTGAAATTTTTTTGTGTTCATTGCTTGCCCAATTACATGAACAGAATTGTGTATCATATTTTAAAGCAATGGTAATTAAGGGAGAATGGTTTGGTTTTTTGTAAGCGTGTTTGGCACAAAGACTATATACAGTCTGTATACAGTCCGGTTCTGTGCCAGAGAGCCGGCACAGAACCGCTCCGCTTTCTTTAGTCGCCTTTAACGACGGATGCTCTGGGCTGCAAGCCAATTCTTTGTTCCCTGCTGGCCTGCAGGGGATTGATCAAGGAAGAAAGCAGTTCTCAACTACCTAATAGTAATTGCACAAGTATTCTGCTGATGCTTGGCTACATGATTATCTCTATTGTGACAATTGTTCAGTTAAATGTCATCTATTAATTATCAATGGAATTAATCAATGAAGACCCTTTGCCTCCATGCCTTATTCTATTAGCGGTGCATGATATGCATCGGAGAGCTTCGCTAATGCTTATCCTGTGCCAAACAATGTTGCCTTTACATTATTACTGAGGGGCAGTGACTATTGATGGGCTACTTGGTAGAATATATTTCAGACAATGTCATTGAAAGTGCTGCTTCTGTCGAAACGGATATATCGGAATAGCGTTTGAATTAAACGTAAGTACATTGGAATTAAAACCACTGCATCACAGTTAGTCACTGTGGCGTAATGGTTAAGGTGTCGGACTGGGCATCCGGAGATCTGGGTTCAAGTCCTGTTACTATGAAGCCATGCGTTGCGGGCCCCTCAACAAGGCTGTTAAACACATAAGTGTCGTTAGCTGATATTCATCGTCCAGGGTAATTTATTATGCTGGTTGACGAGCAAAAGGGAATTTGTTCGTAAAAACCCACCTGCAATATCAGCATCTAACCTGTGTTAACATGGACACGGCATTACAGGCTTGCCTGTAACGCATCAGAATGGACGTCAAAAACGATGATTACAAAAAAATTACGTTAAAACCCACAATAATTAAATCTGAGGTTTTGACTTCAATTTAATTAAGTGAATTTCACTGCCAGAGAATATTGCACATAGTTGACTTTAACTGTCTAATACAGTGAACTGGCTGCAGTACCTGAATTTTCTAGGCTCTCTGGGTTTCTGTTTTTTTTTTGCGTTTTCAATGCGACAATAGAATCAGTCTTCTTTCCAAGCTGTTATCAGGATCGGTAATGGATGATTTATGTGAATTATGTCTCGCTGTTGATTTCATTGCCTTTTGATTTGTGTGCACCCAGGCTTGCCTATACTGGGAAATGTGTTGCCCCATGCTTTGAAGAATGCATTTTTGCTCAATATCCAGACCATGTTAATTTGCTTTGCGCAATTTTTGTATTGATCAGCTCAGTTTAATGCTTGCTCTGGAGGCAATGGCTCTGGGCTTTGGTTGGAGTTTTAAACGACAGATGGCGTGGGTTGTTGAAATTTTAAATGAATTTTAATTGAATTTAAATTTGTACCTTATGAATTTGTAGCAATTATTTATACTTGTTCATTTCATGAATTCACTTAGCTGTCTTGTGTACCGACATTGAATCGACATTGAATCGATTCGCATGCGAATCGACATTGATGACATTTAACGACATTATACATCAATTATCAATACGATCAGAGCTATTAACTGTTAGGATACTGATAATGATATCTTTTGATGATGGTTTGTGCAATGATGTAGCCTTGTAGACTAATATTTGTATAGTTATTATAGGGCATGGTCATGTATAGCAGTGCTACTCAAAGTGGTGGTCCGCGGACCGGAGCCAGTCCGCGGACCACCTGCTGCCGGTCTGCGACGAGCTGACAAAAATAGATCAATTTGACTTGATATTTGTCAAAGTATAGTAAGGTCAAACATTGAATATATACACGTGTCATTCCTTGCCGTCAAGCTGTGAAGTGTAATCCTGTAGGAAAGCAAAGTGCTACGTTATATCTACACACATGTATGCTTTGGGTTATACATGTACAAATGCATTGCGATAAAAAAATTGCCGGTTCCAGACAAAGCGAGAAAAAATGTTGCCAGTCCGTGACACCAAAAAGTTTGAAAAGCACTGATGTATTTGACATAGTGAATGAGTGAACTTTCTGTACTATGCAACAGTAACTGCTTCATGCAGCAAGATGAAAGGACCTTCATTTCCTGTTGTCCACAGGATCATATAATTGATACTGTCTGTCCCTCCATTTCGGTTCTATTTATAGCCCCATTGTGGTTGAAAATAGGCATGTAGAAAGAAGCAAATGTCACTCTTGCCACCGGCAAATCGGTTGGCCTATCGCTAACTAAAAGTTTTGAATTTTGTAAAGTCTCCTGACTTTTGAAAAGTAAAATTCTGGAAGAATACTGCCGCATGTGAATGAATAATGGTAATTTATGATTTAAAACAAGAAATTTGATGCATAGCTTCAGAAATTCATAATACTGGGGCTGTACATTATAGTCTATTGGACAAGACTGCAACATATTTGCCTATTTTATAACTAATATGCGGTTGTATATGCAAGCTAATTAAAAAAATTGCTGTGGAAGGCTGTGTTCCGATAACTAGTATAGGTAAATTTATGGAGAATGGCTGAGTTGTTAAATGTTGTGTATTAGCAAAGGCTCTTTAGAGAATACCGTGCAATTGATGCTTATTTGAGGGTTTGATTTTGTGCTCAACTCGTAATATTATATTAGTAATATTATATTAGTAATATTATATTAGTAATATTATATTAGTAATATTATATTAGTAATATTATATTAGAGACAAAGAGCTATTTTGACGGTGTTGCATATTAGCGAAGGGTTAGCTATGCAAGTATGCACGTAGAAATTGTAAATCTATATTGTTGCCTAATTCAGCAGGCTATGAATAAAAAATTATTATTTTGGCGATGTACCCCTGTGTGCGCTCGACTCTGACTTCAAACTGATTAAATTTCAATGATTACAAATTGCTTTATAGTATGGTCAATAAATATTGTAAATTGCTTATAGCATCATCATCATTGTCGTTTTTCTCGTCTGGTTTCCATGCTAGCATAGATTGGACGCTTTCCGCTACGGACACACTCCCTTACAATGCGCGGAAGGTACTCTCATGATATGCAATTTGGATTCAGATCAGGGAAAAGCACAACAGATGCAATTTTTATAGTGCGGCAGTTGCAACAGAAATACTTAGCAAAGAAAAAGGAATTGTGGATGGCATTTGTGGATCTGGAAAAAGCTTTTGACAGAATCCCATGTAAAGTGATATGGTGGGCATTAACGGAACTCGATGTGGAAGAATATATTATATTAGTCAAAAGGGCTATGTATGCAGGAGCACAGACGGCAGTTAAAGTCAAAGGGGGTGAGAGCAAACTGTTTGAGGTAAAGGTTGGAGTACACCAGGGCTTCGTGCTTAGCCCACTGCTATTTATAATTGTTCTGGAAGCAATATCCAAGAAATTCTGGAAAGGCCTATTATATGAGCTACTATATGCCGATGATTTAGCGGCAGCTGAGGGGTCGGAAGAGCTGCTGATGGAGAGAGTAAAGATATGGAAAGAAAGTTTGGCAGCGAAGGGACTTATTTTAAGAAAACTAAGGTGATGAGGTGTAAAAAAAATTTGGGACAAATCATGAGCTCAGGAAAATATCCATGTGGAGTATGCAGAGAAGGAGTGGGTTTAAACTCAATCAAATGTGGCAAGTGCTGAAAGTGGATTCGCAAAAAGTGTAGTGATATCGAAGGCAGATTGAAGGAAGATCCACTTTTCCAGTGCTGGGTGTGTATCAAGAGTGTAGACAAGGGTGTTAAGACAGAGGAGGAGAAGTATGTGGTGCTTGAGGAGGGAGCGTGTTCACAATTTCTGTTACCTGGGAGATATGATCGGTTGCGGAGGGGTAGCAGAGGAGGCAGCAAGGGCTAGGGTGAGAAGTGCCTGGGCAAACTTTGACTTATCTTGACAGCAAAGGGTGTCTCATTGAAACTGAAAGGGAAATTCTACAAAATGTGTTTGCAAAGTACTTTGGTGTACGGAAGTGAGACATGGCCAGCGAAGGTGGAGGATCTTCAGAGATTAAAGAGGACAGAGAGAATGATGGTTGGATGGATGTGTGGAGTGTCATTGAAGGATAAGTGTCAAGTGAAGATTTGAGAAAATGGTTAGGTGTCATATGTATAACGGACATGGTAAAGAAAGGGAGACTGATCAATCACAAATCACCTACCGCTACAAGCATCCCTCTTCAGACAAAAAACACAAATGCCTACCCATTCTTTACACAACCTGATACAAACCGGAAAACCCCCCCAAACTCTCCGACAGACCATATTTCAATCAAACAACCAATACACAAACCACATAGACACGGACCCAAACCAACTCGCAGAAGAAATCAATGAACAACATATCAAACTCATTCACGCAGCTGCAGTTCAGAAATACTTGGCAAACAGACAGCCCAATAAAATATTAAATCAGCAATCACCAACAACAAACAAAACTGAACAAAACTTGCCCGGAAAAATTAGGCGGACACTGGCACAAATACGAACTGGTAAATCACCCCTTCTCCGCACATATAAACACAAAATAGATCCAATAAATCACCCGTCTTTGCTCTGCCCTCTATGCAAAATACACGAACATGACACCACCCATCTTTTCAACTGCATCAAAATCACAACACAGCACACCCCACTGGATTTGTGGAATGACCCTGAGAGGGCGGCGGCCCTGCTGGAAACATGGGAGAGGCGGCTGGCCGTTCCCTGAGACGATGGAGTGTGGGACTCCGAGCCCCGACGTCGCGGAGCTGGAGAGGAGTCGACTACAACAACAAAGGGAGACTGAGGTGGTTTGACATGATTGTGTGGAACGCATGATTGAGGAAGACTGGGTATCCGCATGCCGATATATTAAGGTGGAAAAGATCGTTGAAAGAGGGAGGGGGACGAAAACATGGAAGGAGGCGGTAGAGAGCGATATCAAAGAGCGAGGCATGAACAGAGAGATGGCAAAGAATCGAGAGTTGTGGGGGAGTCTCATCGTGGGAAACGTCCAACCTGTGTTGACACGGAAAAGTGGACGTAGAACGTAAATGATGAAGATGATGATGTACAATGTGCGTATTAGCTCATTTTCAAATGAAGGTCGAGCAACGAGCAGTTATTGGCCAACTGTTGATCAGGGGAGATCGTCAACTTCATGAGCGTCGACACGGACCGCATGGTGAACTTCTGCGCGAGCTTTCACCAGTTCTGGAGCTTGCCCGTCCAGGTCGCCGTCGCGCTCTACCTGCTGCACGCTCAGGCAAGGACCGGTCCAGGGGGCGGATGGGGGGTATGCAACCCCCCACCAGCATGACAAATTTTTTTTTTACATTTTTTGTAGTGAAACAGTAGCTCATAAGTGCAACAATGCAGCATGGAAAATTCCAATGCATTGAGTCGTCACATTACTGATGCTTCAAATTATAGAAGGTGAAATTAGGGTAGTCACTTTTTCTCTTGTTAGACTGCGTTTGAAGACAGTGACAAGCATTGATTTTGACATAGGTAGCAGGTGAAAAAAGCTTTATCCTACCCTTCCCCCGCACGATTTTGGTTCCAAAAGATAAACTACGTGTTGTCAGTTCCAAGATGAATCCACTGCATTTTTTGCTTTTTCTGCATTCATTTTTTGGCGGTCATATCAATCAACCACTGATATGGGTTAATATGAATTCTCGTGCTAGCGTCGAGGAGTTAAATTGAAATATTACTCGTCTCAATCCACAGGTGGCTAGCTACCTGTGAAATTTTCTCACGCTAGTGCATGATCAAAAGGATCGCTCATTTTTGTGGGACACAAAGCTAATAATAGTTATTACTATAATTTTCGGACAAGTTTTTAAACGCCCTAACATGACCGAGGTCACCACAAGGTTGCTGTACACAATCTCATATTGCACCAGTCCGATAAATTGCAGGTCAACAATATTGAGACACATGAATGAAGCCTATATCCTGCCAGAGAACAACAGTTTCAATGAAAACCTACCATCCAGCCAAAATTAGCTACGGTTATGATCTGGTAAAGAGTTTGCTTTTGAGTCTCTTTGTAACAGGGTTAGGGAAGGGGATGTCTTGTCAAATGAAGTATATGTATAAAGCTGAAGATATTTACCCCCCCATCAACTAATCCTGTTCTGTGCTTGTGCCCAGGTGGGGCTCGCGTTCCTTGCTGGGCTTGGCTTTGCGCTGCTGCTCATCCCCGTCAACAGGTGGCTCGCTACGCGCATCGGCACCCTCAGCACCAGCCTCATGCAGCAGAAGGACGCGAGGGTCAAGGTCTGCGAGGGAGGGTTGTGGCGGTGGTTGCGGGAGTTAAAATCGTATTATAGAGGTTTACCTTGAACCAAAGATGCACCGATATCAAGAGAAATCCTCTTCTCCTGGTGGTGCCGTACTTCATTATTTACTAGCTGCAAATAATGTTATTTGAATTAATGTTATTCTACTATAATTACTAGCTTCTTATTCTACCGATAATTAATGTGTTGTAGAGTATATTCTGTAGTTTTCAAAAGATTGGTAGTGAGATAAATCTTTTGAAATCTTTTGAAGCAAATCTTTAGATGTGTTGTAGAGTTTATATGCATTTTTCAAAAGATTTGTTCCTTATTTTCCGTGTTAAAATCGCATTTTTCCTCAAATCTTGTCATTTTTTTAAGGTCTTTAGTAACGGGTGAATTTGTGATTCAATTTTGTGATGATGTTTTGCGACCAGGGGCGTGTAAAGTAGGCAAGCAAAGTGCTGAGTTGCATACCAACTTTACACTTCCGCTGAGTTTGCTGAGTCTTCTGAACTCAAGCGCTTGCTATTTTACCACGCCCCAGGTGATGAACGAGATTCTCTATGGCATACGCATCATCAAGTTCTACACGTGGGAGTCGCACTTTGGCACACGCGTGACCGCGCTGCGCAGTGCAGAGCTGCGCAGTCTGCGCGGACGCAAGTACCTCGACGCGTGGTGCGTCTTCTTCTGGGCAACTTCGCCTGTCCTCATCTCTGTGCTCACCTTCCTCACATATGTCCTGCTCGGACACTCGCTCACCGCCGCCAAGGTGGGATTGACCCCCTGCCAGACGGGGAAAGAAAGAATTGACTTGCAGCTCAGAGCTCCTTTTCTCTCTTTCTAGTGCCCCCTGCAGGCTTGGGAACTAAGGATTGACTTGCAGCCTAGAGATCCCGAGCGAGTCGTAGAAGGCGACTAAAGAAGGGGGAGCGGTTCTATGCGGGCTTCCTTGCACAGAACCGGACTGTATATTGTCTTTGTGCCACACACGGTCCCTAAACTACAAAAAAAAGTAACAAAAAAGGTAACAAAAAAAGCAAGGTAGGCACTCCCTGCAGGCCGGGGAGGAAGTTTTGTAAAAATAAAACGATTGAATTAGCTTTTTGTATTTTTAGTGATTTCATGAATGTAGCTCGTCAACAACACATGCATGAATATTGTCATAAAAGGAGACTAAAGAAGGAGGAACAGTTCTTTGCCTGGCAGGCAGAGGCCTAGGCACAAAACCGGACTGTAATAGTCCTCGTTTCTACACACGATCCTTGACTCCCAAAACACCAAGCACCAGGGTGGGCTCATAGCCGGGCTGTGGATAGTGCTCGAAGCGGAAAATTTTAGGTGGAGGGGATCGAGCAATATTTTTGGTTAGGAGTCACAGGGTCAGTCTCCATAGTGGGGGGTTCGGCCGTGAGAAGAGAGATGCCGTGACGACGCTGGGGTTTTTCAACTGAGATGCTTATTGATCAGTGTTCACATCTGGTTTATTTAATGCCACTTTAACATTAGGGATCCTTAGCCTTGGAAGAAAGCTGGTGGGGTGTTTCTAGCTTTACAATGCAGCGCTACGATTTGTCCCTTAGCTCCATAGTAGTTTAATTAAGTTCCTGTCTTTGTGCCTGTACTGGCTGTTAGTGTTTGATTTATTTAAAATTAACTACTTTTACTTTCGTTTCATGCAGAACTCGAAAGAAGGGGGTAGCGTAGGAATAAAAGTTTTTATAAAAACTTACTATGGAAAAATGAACTCATTTCTCAACCCCCAAACTTACTATGCCAAAATGAATGTTTTTTTCTTCTCTTAACTTACTATTACAAATAAATGCTTGCAAGCTCTTTTTACCTGCGGGGGTCAAAAGAGAATTTTTTTTAATGAAGATAAATAAAGGAAAATTTTGTGAGAAACTAACCTTGATGTGGAATGCATGCCAGAAGTTTTCTCAAAGACTCTTTGAGAAAACTTCTGGCATGCATTCCACATCAAGAAAGTATTTCATTTTACATTCTTAGCGGCGCTTAGTTCTTACATTCTTAGCGGTGCATGCAATTGTGGGGGGTCCAACCCCGTCGACCTATTGAGCGCTGCCGGCTGTGAGTCTAACGTGTGTTGCTGTGCTAACATGTTAAGGTTGTTCTAACGCGTGTTGTGTGCTAACGTGTTAACGTTGTTCTAGCATGTGTCATTGTGCTAGCGTGCTAACACATTCACGTGTATCGTTGTACTAATGTGTTACAGTTGTTGGATAGCGTGTTAAAGTTGTCAGATAACGCATGTCGTTGTGCTGGCCGTGCGGTGGCAGGTGTTCACGAGCATTGCGGTGTTCAACATCCTCATCACGCCGCTCAACGCCTTCCCCTGGGTGCTCAACGGGCTGATGGAGGCCTGGGTGTCCCTGAAGCGCGTACAGAGGTTCCTTGATCTGCCCGAGCTGCGTTGGACGGACTACTACACTTCTTCCACTCATCTACAAGGTGACAGTGCTTCTGTACTATTGGTCTCTTCTTAACTTAACTCTGTTGATCACCCTTCGCTGTCCTATGTAGTCTTATCACTTAACTCTTATAGATCTATCTATATCTATAGGATATAGCATAGGATATATCTATAGGATATAAGATAGGATATATCTATTGGATATAGGATAGGATATATCTATAGGATATAAGATAGGATGTATCTATGGGATATAGATAGACATCCCATCACGTT
This sequence comes from Chamaedrilus cognettii, assembly GCA_034695025.1. Classification (NCBI taxonomy): domain Eukaryota; kingdom Metazoa; phylum Annelida; class Clitellata; order Enchytraeida; family Enchytraeidae; genus Chamaedrilus; species Chamaedrilus cognettii. The sequence goes on along the minus strand of JAQIWG010002101.1, from coordinate 4,598 downwards.
CCTTGTCACCCTCTGAAGTCTCCTTACCTTCCCTCACTGACATGCTGTGACATGCATGTGCTCAATTATTAGTGAGCAAGGAAGTAATTTATTGTTGTTGGTTTCATAACTTTTAGTAAGTATTGTACTGTATTTGTACAATACAGTACTGTATTGTACATATTTGGTATTGTATTATGATATCACATGATTGACAATTGCCTCATCATTGATCATCACAAAGTCTGACTACTCCATTACTTGTTCACAGCTAAAGCAGACGGCTCCGTCGCCGCCCCTAACTCTTCCGTCATAGAAATCATCAACGGAAGTTTTACCTGGCAAGCGCGTGCTGCCGACACCGACGCCCCCTCTCAGCCGACCCCGTCAGCGAGCATCGACACGCAGTCAATCGATGATGTTTACGTCGCCGACTCTATAAATCAGAATCTCATTAATGGCGATGTGGCGACGGTCGACAGCGTGGAGAATGGGGGCGTGGAGAATGGGGGGGTGGTGTCCGATTCCGGAGGAGCATCTGCCCCCCATGGCACACTGAGGCTGAGTGACATCAACCTGAGCATTCCGAAGGTGAGTGATTTTTTGAGCTCTTATGCCGGGTTGTGCGAATTGAGATCAGATCCAGTTTGAGCAGTTAACTGGTCAATTGGCACATATGGACCATGGTTAGATCTCGAACAGAGCTTGATAATACACGCTAATATGTGACATATGCGCAAATTAATATTTGATAGTCTTCATTATCAATTTTGTTGCCAAAAAAAGATCTATGTATTAGTGTGCCATCAGAAGTCGGCTTGAATCTTGTTCGTCGTCTCAGGGCAGCCTTGTTGGCGTCATCGGAACGGTTGGTTCCGGCAAGAGCTCGCTGCTGGCGGCAATCGGGGCTGAGATGCGCCGGGAGGGGGGCTCGGTGGTCCTGCAGGATGTGAGGGGGGGGTTCGGGCTGGTAGGGCAGGAAGCGTGGATCCAGCATGCGACGCTGAGGAACAACGTTCTGTTTGGGCGACGCATGGAGCAGCGGCGCTACGACGACGTCCTGGAGGCCTGCGCACTGCTGCCAGATATAAAGGTAGGGCTTGCGCACTGCTGCCAGATATAAAGGCATGCCAGCCTGTGCACTGCTGCTGTATCACCCCATGCAAGCCGAGAAACGAAGTATTGGCTTGCAGCCCAGAGGCGAGTCGTTAAAGGCGACTAAAGAAGGCGAACCAGTCCTGTGCGTGGCCCTCCGCGCAGCACCGAACTGTGATAATCTTCGTTGCTACACACGGTCCTTGAACTCCCAAAACCATCACCACCACTCCTGCCTGATATAAAGGTGAGCGGGTTTGCAAGTTTACATGTTCTTTTAGTTCGTTACGTGGGCAGGCAAACTCGGGTAAAAAGAGAACAGTTCTGCAGCCTACAGCTTCCGAGCGAGTCATTGAAGGCGACTAAAAAGGGGAAGTGGTTCATGGTGTGTCTCAGTGGCACTAAACCGGACTATAGTTATCTTTGTTACTACGCAGTACATACGGCTCTTAAACACGAGATCGTAAAGAGGCAACATAGTCTCTTATATTAGCATATAATCTAAAATGTAAGCAACAACAAAAATCGGGGACAAAATACAAAAATGACGTCATGACCCAAAATGGCCCAATCATATCGCGCAAATTAGGTCCAGATATTCCAATAACTAGCTACTATTGGCAAGTTATATTAATGATCTCAGATCATTCAAATAACTCGCGCTTGAACAACTGGACCCTTGAGTTAGCAGGGAGCACAGTGATTGCTGCCTAAGTGAGCTCTATTGGCTTGCTAATTCAATCTGCAACAAGTCTTAAATAATGGACTCCGAGCACGTCAGGTATCATGGTGCACAGGACTGCCATCGGATAATAGTTACGACAAATATTTGCTCTTTTATCAAATTGAATGTGGCTTGTTTTAGATCTTGCCCTCCGGCGACCAGACGGAGATCGGTGAGAATGGCGTGACGCTGAGCGGGGGTCAGAAGGCAAGGATCGCACTTGCACGCGCCGTCTATCAGGTCTCGTCTAGGTGTTCCGTCGAGCTTGCAGGCCTCTATGTCATTGGTGCTGTAGCAATTGATCAGGCTTTAAACCAAGATTTTGTTATGGCTGCGCATTTTCATTCAGAAATTGAAGCCTCGTGAGAGAATTTGGGACCCAAAGGGTATCTAATTATCCACAAATGGATAAGCACCTGTGCCCATGGCCCACCCCGGTGTCTTTGAGACAATGCTGGGTTTGGGGGTAGCTGTTGGGTGGTAGGGTTGATGGGGAGGGCAGTGGGCTGGGGAGGTGGAGCCTGAGATTTCCGCCCTTTTAAGTCTAGATGGGACCCATTCCGTCATCTTCTTAATTAACTTAATTTTTGTACCGTTGAGTATATACTTTCTCTACTGTTGAAGGATAGCTATGTATACTATGAAGTACATTCCATCAACCACTGCAGGACAAAGATCGATGCCATGACATACATCTCCTCTACTGTTACAGGACAAGAATTTATGCATCTTCTCTACTGTTGCAGGACAAGGATGTGTACCTGCTTGACGACCCCCTTGCAGCTGTCGACCCTCACGTGGCGCAGCACTTGTATGAGCGCTGCATCATGGGACTGCTGGGGCGCAAGACGCGCGTGCTCGCGACACACCACACGCGCTTCCTGCTAAGGGCCGACCTCGTCGTCGTCATGGATAGGGGGCGCATCGTCGCATCCGGTGAGGGAACGGGGAGGTGTGAGGGAATGAGGGGGGAATGGGGAGGTTTGAGAAAATGGGGAGGTGTGAGGGAATGGGGAGGGAATGGGGAGGTGTGAGGGAATGGGGAAGGAACGGGGAGGTGTGAATGAATGGGGAAGGAATGGAGAGGTTTCAGGGAATGGGGAGGTGTGAGGGAATGAAGAGGTGTGAGCGAAGAGGGAGGTGTTAGTTTCATGGGGAATTGGGTGGTTGTAATGGGGAGGAATGAGAAAGCCTCCTCTGATTCTTTTTGAGCAGTGGCGCAAGTGCCATCTTACGAGCCCTGGAAACAAAGAATTGGCTTGCCGCTCAGTGCCCGACAGCCCTGCCCCTGTTGCCACCAGTGGGCAGGTTGGATGACAGGAAGGGCACCCGGTCCGTAAAACTATGCTCCAACAGGCCACGGGCAAAACGAAACATGACCTTGTGCTCTTGGCTTGCCCCAGTGTCTTTGAGACAGTGCCCGGGTCAGGGGGTGTGGTAGAGATAGGGCAGGTGGCGGTAAAGAGGGCGTTTAGCTGGCTTGCAGGCTAAATTGCCGGGGCTGGGGAGGTGGAGCCACAGTTTGCTGTGCAAGCTGTGGACCGATGTGTCATCATCTCCTTAATTGGTTAAGTGTTGGCCTAACTGTTTCCCCCCCCTGAAGGCCCCTCATCTCCTGATTCCCCTCGTAGGGACGGGGCACGTGAGGGCGTGTCCGTGATCGCATACGTCCAACCTGTGTGCTAGCATTTAAAATGGACGGGACAAAACAGAAATGATGATGATGATGATGAAACCTCAAAACCACCACTGCCATAATTACATGACCCTATATTGCATGCCATTTAGTCACAATGCCTTATAACTATTATAATAATTGTTATGAGGAATAGTTTTTGAAAGACATGAAATGGCTAACATTTTGAATGCAAGTAGTACACAACATGCATTGCTCATTTGCCTTAACTCTGGTAATTTTCAATGCAAAATTTTTTCCTTCAGGCCCTCCGTCAGATCTTCTTCATCACCTTGACACCGTCCTGGCGGCCATCACCGCCTCCAGTGACACCGCAGAGAGCGAGGTGGTTTGTGGGGGTTCCCCCCCGGTCGACACGGCGCCGCTCCCTGGGCGAGGAGGCGCGGGGGGCCAGGAGGAAGGGGAGGATGATGGGGGGTTGCTGGTGCAGGCGGAGGAGAAGAACGTGGGGGTGATAAGGCTCGGCGTGTACAGGTCGTACTGGCGCGCCATCGGGCACTGCCTCGCCGTCACCGTGGTGCTCTCACTCGTTCTTATGCAGGGTGAGGACTAAGGGCGCATCCACAGGGGGTGTCGAGGGGATCAGGGCCCCCCTTCCTTTTTTGACCTCTCCTTTTTTTTCGAGGAAGTCAGTTCAGGTAGTTGCATTACCTTAAGCCTCTGATGGTCTGACTCTAACCTTCTTAATTTTTAGAGTGTGCTTGCGTCTATGATGAGGACTGGTGCAACCGGCAAGCCGGGGAACAAAGAATTGGGTTGCAGCTCAGAGCTTCCCATGCTATTAGTACAAGGCGGCTAAAGTGAGGGGAGTGGTTCTGTGCGTAGCAGTTCACGCTGTATTAGTCTTCGTTGCTACACATGGTCTTAAATTCCCAAAATCACTGGTAAGGACTTTCTCCAATGTACTTACTCTGAGGACCATTGCTCGAGCCCTGGTGACAGCGGTGAGCATTGTCTGCAATGTACTGTACGGTGAGGACGGTCTAAAATATACTGTACTGTGAGGACTGTCTGCAATATACTGCAGTTGTGGTTGACAGCTTGCATATGCGGTCAGGCTCGAAGATTATATCAGTCATATCAGACGAGGTCACAAATTTTACC
>JAQIWG010002100.1:0-21558 GCA_034695025.1 Chamaedrilus cognettii | reverse complement strand
CCCCCCCCCCGCCCCCCCCCCTGTTCCTGCGCCGCTGCTTGGATTCCAGCGTCTGAGTCATACGCACGTATATCCTTTGCTCGAACTGAGAGCAGCGTCATCCGCAACTCATCAGCTGTGGTACGAGCGGCTTTTATGGTAGCCAAACATTTGGTGACAAACATCTATGAGCGTGTTCGTATTACTTCTCACGTTTTGAAGACGTCCATCCTATACTGCCTCGAGGCTGACGCCAGAAGCAGAAAGAAACGATGCAGTGTCTGGTCGGACAGCTATGATACAGTTTCTGTCAAAGCGCTTGATATGTTCCTCAGGAAAATCATCTTCTGCCTTGTCAAATTTAATCATAAACACTACGTTCCTACCTACTTTCTGCCAAATCATTGCGTGGTTATGTCAACTGACGAAAGCTTCCTGAGAGATTTTTCACTTCGAATTTGGTCCTTTCTTACCTCGATGCACGGGGAATCCGATGCTAATATCCAGGAGACTGCGGAAAATTTTACGGCAGGCATCGGGACGCGTGATATGGAGGACGTGGTGCTTTCGTTTCGCGCTATGGATGACATTTGTTGGTCTTTGCATCAAGATGAGGCATCTGCTCGTTCGTTCGAATTTCCCAACGACGTCAATCCCCTCGTTGAAAACCTGAATGAAATGGAGCTTTCCAACGATCTCGTGCAAAATGACAAATATTACCGAACGCAAATCAACTTGCTCACAGTGAGGTGTCGCGTGCGATTCTACTACTGAAAACTCGACCATGAAGCGGTCTTTTTTGGAAAATATACAATTATTGCTGCTGAGAGTGTGTGCAGAATTATATCAACAATTTTAAGTAGGCTATTCAATATCGTGCGTCTGTTTTGCCGACCCTAACTACTAATATGGATTATGGAACGATCGTGGGTCAAAGCATGAAACAATGTTTAATCATGTACTCTTTCATTAAGGATTGACCGACGAAAATTAACCATTTCGCCCAGCTACAAACTCAAATGTAGGAATACTTCGCGATGAGACTCAACTGCTTCAAAACTACGCGTAATTATATCTTAATATTTTAATTCGATATCTAAATGCGGCAGTTTAAAAGTCAATTTGCGCAGTGTAATGCGTTTTAGCATAATATTAAACCATATTGTGCTTCATTTGACGCAACAAATACGCGTTGATCATTCAAGCGCGTATAGACGCAATCATTGTCTTTGACTCATTTGTCAGTACTACGATTAACGAATCATAGATCATCTTAATAAGCATGTGCAGCATGACGTTGTATCAGTGAAAAAAAGTACTGCTTCGGCGCTGTTTTGTAGCTGCATTGTAGCTGCAGGCTTCAAATGCAATACTGTTAAAAAATTCATGCGCATCATTTGCGGAGGCCCCCTTGTTTGCGGAGGCCCGGAGCACGTGCCCCGTAACTTAAGCCCCGCTGTAAATCTGGCACTGCTTACGTCAACCACCATGCTTAATTCAATGCATTTGTGCGATTATTATTGATACTAGCAGCCCCTGCCGGTGCCCCGCGAGCCCTTTTCTCGTAGCTTATAAGACCCATAGCCATGGAGCCCAAAAGACCCGTAGCCATTCCTGGTCTGATGGTCGAAAACAAACTCTGAACGGCGAGGCCTAAATGTACAGTTGTAGATGTACATGCATGCTCTAAGCTTATCATAAGCTTATCGTAAACGTGCTCTAGCTTCGCTAAAGATCATCGCGATGTGATAACCACTACGATGCGCCAATAAGAGCTTACATGTAGGCCTAGGGACAGAACGGACGATCGATCGAACCATCCGTGAATAGTGTTGGGAAGTATTGCGGATGATTGGTAATTTTTTTGCTCATTGAACAAAAATGAAGTCTGCGCTGACCGTATACGTTTTATATCGATTATGATGTTAAATTAGGCCTACCGGTAGTTCCATTCCACCTTCTGCTTTTTGGCACCAAAATGTCATTAGCAGTGACGGCGCGCTGATGGGCTAGGGGGAAAATGCCTCGCTAAAAATATTAGGGGGGGCAGTGCCCCCCCTTAAAATGCTCCCCAAAGTTAAAAAAAAGAAGTTAAAATGACATGAATGAAGGTTCTCGCAGAAAGAATGTTTGGAAATGACTGTGTTGGGACAAATTTCTGTCAGCACCTCCCCCCCCCCGCTTGTGAGTTCTGCCTCTCCCCCCCCTAAAATGAAACCGTTCCGCCGCCACTGGCCATTAGCTCACTACTATTCTTTCAATTACCACTTTTAAAGTGCTAATGAGAAAGTTGAACTTTTGAAAAAATTGAACTCATTGACTGTAATATTGCAGTAGCCTTTATCGGCCTAATGCCGCTCCGCGCTCTCATGACATTGTGCGCTGCTAGGTGTAGTATTGCTACACCTAGCAGCGCACGATGTCATGAGAGCGCACCACATGGGCTCTTTACATTGCTGCGTTGATCAAGATAATTATTAGGTTGTTGCGCACAATGTACATTTAGGCCTGTGAGGTTGTAGTTTAATACAATGTACATTTAGGCCTGTGAGGTTGTAGTTTAATACAATGTACATTTAGGCCTGTGAGGTTGCAGTTTAATACAATGTACATTTATGCCTGTGAGGTTGTAGTTTAATAACCTGTACGCAACAGGACTTTGAACATTATGATTTGCTGAGACAAACTTAATTGATTCTGCTTGAAGTTAGTAGCCAACTGTTTAACAGCCATTACACAATTTCAAATTCCGGAAACGCGGACTGTCAGCGGACTAGGCCTGGTCCATAGAAACGGACCGACCTGCTACCGCTGTCCGAAAGAGGCAAATGTGTAGAAAGTTAGTATAGACTATATGGGGGACGACGAATCCGAATCTGCAATCATCATTTTTAGAAATCGACACGAATTTAATGAAATTTAATTTATTTGTACTTATTTCAAAATTATTTTTCAAGTAACGTTGAGTTAATATGAAAGTATGATTTCATATTCGGATCCTCGCATCTTTTTCCATAAGATTAGTAATTTTCAACATTTGAAAGCGATTTGAACTATTTGTCTTTCAATTTATGCAAATTAGTAAAAATTTTATTTTGCGCCACGCGGTCTATATCGTGCATCAGCATCGTTGCATTTGAATCGCAATATCTCATTGGTTGCGATTCATGAACGTTTTAGCTGCAGCCGCTTTTCGGGTACCGTATAGTGGATTTATAATTTATGCGCATCGGCCTGACTCAAGTTTAACTGATATAGGTACCGCACGCTACTATAGACCTCTACAGTCTACATGTATGGACAACAAGCTACATAAGTCTACTCAGAAGCAGAAATACGTGTAGAACAGGCTTGGCCTTCCCAACGTGGTGGCTCAGACTAATCTTTTTTACTATTTCAATAATGGTCTGAGCGTGGCTGTGGCAAATCAGAAACAATTCTTTAGTGATTCCAATACACGATGAATCACATGCTTATTTTGAAAAGATGCCTGAAATGCATCTTATCACACGTGCTAACACACGTGCCATCAATGAGGTGGCAGGAGGCCTAACTATAATTTTTAAAGTGATGATAATTATCAGGGATAAGTTTAGTAGGAGTTGTGCTCCAAAAATGTCGTTTTTTGGAAACTCTACTCGGATTTATGAATACTAGCATTAAATACTCGTAAAAATTGACGATGGTGGAGTAGGGCTACTCGCTTTTTGGAATTGTGTTGCATAAGTAATCCACAGCCATCAATTCAGTTCATTGCCACCTCTAAAATGTGGAAAAAATGAAAAGCACTCTGGGCTTTGAAAATCAAACTGCAGGCCTATTGTTACGATATGACCAATGAATTTTGATACCCCCCCCCCCCCGCTCCCTTGAAAGGCATAGGATTATGACAACTCCTGTTTTATGAGCAGCAGGAGCAGCGCTACTCCGATTTTGTAAGGGCTAAACTGAACTCTGATAATTATAAGCGCAGTATGTGATTGAGAATCAAGTTCCCAACGATGGAAAGAGGACTGTCCGCGTATAAGGATTTAACGTACTATGCCAGAAACGGCCTTTGGGACGACGTGAAAACGATTAATGCAAAATGCGGACTGCGGCTCAACGCAAAGGACGATAATCGGTGTGGATTTCTGCATTACGCCGCTTTGCAGGGAAGCTTCAAGGCAGTGAACATGCTTCTAGACATGGTCGAAGATGATGGAGAACGCGTTGACGTCAACGCACAAGACGCACAGGGACGAACTGCGCTGATGTTGGCCGTGTTAGGCGGACACGAGCCTGTGGTGCAGGCTTTACTCGGGCAAAGCAAAAGGAACAAAAGAAAGCTTTACTCGAGAAACAAAACTACCGCCGACATTGCAAAAGCAAATTTGAGCATTAGAGACAATTACGGCAATACCGCTCTGCATTACGCTCTCGTGCTGAATCGTTCGTCTCTAAATACGGTTGAGATGCGACTGTACAAGCAAAGCGTCAGACTGTGCCAGTGGTACGGTTTGGACGGTCCATGTGATCAACCACCGAAAAACCAACTCACCGAAAACCAGCTGAGGCGTATACTCGACAGTTTTCTAATGTACGACGCCTACGTGTACAGACCAAATAGTTGCGGCCAGAAATATCCAGGCGCCAATTCCGTTTTCCACGCAGCGGCCCTTTGCGGCAACACCTATGCTGTTAAGCGATTGCTGCAGAAAGTGGATGAACCATTGTTGAACTGTACGAAGGAGTCGCAACAAGAAAAGTTATTGCAGAAGATGACAATCCTTAATGCATACAATGAATCACATTTCACCGCCCTGATGCTGGCCAGTATATCAGGTCATACGGATATCGTCGACGCTTTGCTTCGCAGCGGCGCAGTCCCGTTGACGTTCTGGTACGAATATATACCCTTGCATTTCGCGGCCGAATTCAACCGCTTTGAAATTGCAGGTGTTATTCTGAAATACCAGAACCGCATGATCTATCGTAACTCTTCTGTTGACGTCGATGCTATAAATTCAGAGTTAGAAACTCCGCTGTTGATAGCCGCCAGACGAGGGCATGTCGAGGTCGCGAGGGTGTTGCTCGAGCACGGCGCGAATATCGAGATCAAAAACTGTTGCGGACTAAACTCGGTGCGGACGGCCATTTTGTACGGCAATTTGGCGTTTGCGAATATGCTGAAGACTTGGATAATGTCACACCTATTCCCGAGCGGTATTTTAACATGTGAAGAAATTACTGGTGTTGAACATGATTATGGACGAAAAATTCGCGATTTGTCATTGGAGAAATTACGCGCTGAGCTGACTCTGCAGAGAGTTGCACAAAACTCAACAGCCAAGCCTACATGTCCCATTCCTGATGACGAATACGTGTTTCTTCAGGAGCAGCTGTGTAAAATGCTTCACATCAACTCTCCGAACGAGGATGTTCTGCTGCAAGCGGCTGCAAGAGGTGCGTATCAAGTTGTCCACCTGTGTCTTGAAGCTGGATGTGATACAAGCGCCTGTGATGACAGCGGCCGCAACGCTTTGCATCTGGCAGTTCAAGAGAAAGGCGGAAGATGGATTGCGGGCAGGATTAAAATAGTAGAAACGCTCATGAACTGTGGATTGAACATCAACTCTCAAAGTCACGACGGCAGAACGGCCTTGCACTATTCAGTGAGAAATTATTTCGTAGAAATGACGGAGTATTTATTGTCAAAAGGTGCACTAGTGAATGCAAGAGACAGCATGGGTGCGACACCGTTGCATGAAGCATTGCAAGATAAATCTCTGTTAATGGCGAGGATATTGATTTCGGGCGATGCGGGAAAGAGAGATGCAAGCTATTGCACTGCATTTGAATACGTTTCCTGTGCAGACTGCAGACGTATGGTCACTCAAAATAGTCATACGCCAATAACGAGCAGCGCAGTGGCTATCAGAGATGCTGTGATGCAAAAAAGGAAAAGCTTCAAAAATGACGCAATATTGAAAATGTTTAAAACAGGAATCGTCGAGGAACAGTTTGAAGAGAGTATTCTCGACCACTGGTACCGGCGAATGCTTCAAGCATACACCGGCCGAAATCAACACTTTCACCATTGTCCAAGAGATGAAGAGGCTGATGGCTATAAGTTACTTCTGACAATTGCTCGCGAACATAGCGACCTGCGCGACAAGCGTTGTCGTACATTTCTTCATCTAAGTTTGATTCTAGAAGACGTTAAATTATTTTGTTCCAATGCAATTAACTCAAAAGCAGAAACAGCATGGGGACTTGGGGATTTGCTGCCCTACATGCAAACTGTGATTCAACACGTGGATCATTACGGCAGAACGGTCCTGCATTACAACGCAATGATTTGCGGAAATAGACTCGCAGAAAATTTTGTGCATCAAGCCACCAACAGTCGTTTTAGCAAAGCTCTGCTTGCAGCGAGCGACGCCAATGCGAAAGATAGATTTGGTCGCACGCCGTTGCACTATGCTGCGCTCAACTATGAGAAGATCTACGAATGGATCGTAAACCATGGAACCGATACGTCATCAATCGATATGTATGGTGATTCTCCCGCTAAACTGCTAGATGCGCATAAGAATTACCAAAAGCGTAAAAAGCTGCTTGATCTTCTAGTGGACTCCACACGAAATTTGTTTACTCAACGACAAGCTAAACTAGAGACCCCAACAGAGCACGCAGGTCATGTGTTGAAAACCTTCAGCTATCCGTCAACAGATGGGGACGATAGTCTTTCTGAAGCCTCTTCAGAGAATTTTGTTAATACGAATTCATCGAGTATCCATGCGCGCATATGGACCTCGTTTCCGTTCGCATATCGACTCCCAACGGCGGTCATTATTTCTGAACACCTGCATAGATTCGTAGAACGTCTGATTTCTGAAATGGGTTCAATAGACCCAAACATGAGAGCTCGAGTAATTCCTGTCGGCAGTGCTTACGAAGGAACTGCATGTGAAAACGAATATGATTTCGATATTCTTCTCACAGCGTTCTCACAATACTGTGAAGCTTCTAGTTCACCGGTGTGTCCCAAGGGATACGTGTTACTGCAGAAACGCAAGGATATCCATCAGAACCACGGCATTGATGATTTCTTCGACAGCACAAACTGTTTGATAACCTCCAAGCTTCGATTGCAATTTGAAAAGATCATCAAGAAAGTTCTGAGAGATCCTGACTTCTGGAAAGACGAATATTTGTTTGAATTTGACATTTTAACGGAACGCGAATTATTCAGATACAAACCAGACTGCGTCTGCGTGACTTTCTCTTTGATAGTCAACAAACCAATTGACGGATGTCACGTTTTTTACCGGATCTCGGTAGACCTAGTACCTTCCATTGAAACTTTCAGTCCATGGCCTGAAGATGCGAGGAAAACTGTTGGGTGCACCATTCGATCTGTGCCCATCAACGTAGTGTTCAGTTTGCCACGGAAGACCACTCCTTGGATTCCAGCTTCTGAGTCATACGCACGTCTATCCTTTGCTAGGGCTGAGAGCAGCGTCATCCGCAACTCATCAGCTGTGGTGCGAGCGGCCTTTATGGTAGCGAAGCATTTGGTGACCAACATCGTGCGTATTGGTATTACTTCTCACGTTTTGAAGACATCCGTTCTACACTGCCTCGAGGCTGACGCCAGAAGCAGAAAGAAACGATTCAGTGTCTGGTCTGAAAACTATGATACAGTTACCGTCAAAACGTTTGATATTTTCCTAAAGAAAATCGCCCTCTGCCTTATAGAATTCCAACATCTACATTACGTCCCTACCTTTTTTTTGCCACGTCACTGCGCGGTTATGTCATCTGACGAAAGCTTCCTGAGAGATTTTTCACTTCGGATTTGGTCCTTTCTTACCTCGATGCACGGGGAATCTGAAGCTTGTATCCGGAAGACTGCGGAAAATTGCACGGCAGGCATCATCGGGACGCGTGAAATGCAGAAAATGTTCGGTACATTTCGTGACATTAATGACATTTATTTGTCCTTCTACCAAGATGAAGCGTGTGTCCGTTCGCTCAGATTTCCAACCAACGCCAATCCGTTGGTTGAAAACCTGAATGAAATGAAACTGTTGAATGATCTTATGCAAAATGAAAGATATTCACCGGACGAATATCAGTCTGCTTGCAGTGAAGTGTCGTGTACAAGTTCTACTGCAGAGAACGCAATCACGAAGCTGTCCTTCTTACGACAAGTTATACAGATTGCTGCTGAAAGTGTGTGCAAAGTTATTTCAGCAATATTAAGCAGGTTACTCAATATCGTCCGTCTCTTTCGTCAGCCCTAACGATTGATATGGCACTAGGGTCAAAGCACGAAACAGTGTTGTATTATTTGCTCTTCATTAAGGATTGAGAGACAAAAATCAACCATTTGGCTCAACTACAAACTAAAACGTACTTCAGCAATGAGTCAAAACTGCTTCAAATCTGCAGTTAATCTGTTAAATCTATTAACATAGCCTGCTGACGCTATTATAGCTAAATCTAGCCGTTTAAAGATCAATTTGCGCAGTGTAATACTTTACATTAAAAGATGTTGAGCAATATGCGCCCGTGAAAATGAAGTTGTCGTATGAAGGCTTTCAAGAAGGATAAATAATCCTCGAAACAACAACGTGTGCAACTGTAGTCGTATGCATCCGCTAAAAGTGGCTCATAGCATTAAATTATAGTTTAAATATTGGTAATAGCACATAATTACAGTATGTACCCTTCTTGAACTTCAATTATTATTTTGATTATACTTCGTATTTTTTACTCTTGGCCTCCGACTACAGCGCGCTATGCAGTGGGACTTTTGCCCAGCCCCAGATTGAGGATTTTCCTGAACATTGACTAAATTTTCCCTGGATTTTGACTGGATTTGGATCTTTTCTACAAACATTAGGCCTAGTAAGACCTAGTTTACGTTAATGCGTGCATAGGTTAGCTCGTTTCTGTGCACGTTTAACAACGGCCGTTGAGCTTTCTCCGTAAACTGGTTTACCTCATCCACAATCTGACGATTCCAGTATAGGCCTACCAGATGTGAGTTCAGCGCTGTTGTGCATGTCCAGAGGCGGTTCTACGTTACAAGTGAGTGGGGATGCACCCCCCTCCTCCCCACCGGAATAAAAAGATCTTTTTCTCATCTTAAAACTGTCAAAGTAAGGAAAATTGGGTTAAAATTAAGCAAAAAATGACATCACGCTCTGCCGGGAATTTAACCAAAGAATAGTTTTTGTGGGTGTCAAATATTTCTGTCAAACCCCCCCCCCTCGCCTCCCATCTCCCCCGCCCCTCCCCCGGTCGCAAAGTTCTGTCTGGGCGGGAAAATGTTCATATCACCCCCCCCCCCGCACCAACAATTCTAGGAATCGCCCGTGAACAGCGGTCGTTGCTCTTTCTCTATGAACTGGTTCTGCCCATCAACTCTCTCTGACGTTTCCAGCACCGTGCAGATGTGAGATAAGAGCTCGCGTGGCGCCTGGCCGTACTGTGGGTAACTGAGTCAGTGATCTCTACCAACAAAGACGTTCTATTATTTTATGCACTGTGTATGCATGTATACCACGAGCACTGGCTCGCATATGCCTGCGTCACTGCGTTGTGTCTGGCGCCGGAATTTATTCCGCAGAGAGCGGAGGGGAGGTGCGAGGGAAGCGCAATAGCCTACAGGCCAAGCAGATTGCTCTCTGATCTGCACGCATCTACAATCTGTGCAATAGGTCAAACAGACTTCATCTGTAACATTCCGTAATGAGAGCGTAGGCGAGCATGCTAATATTAGGATAGTACTGCAGCGGCTTTCTAAATACACTGCGCTTTTAAGCTTTGACGACTGTTTAGTTGGACTAGACGCAAACTTAAAACTATGTGTAGGCCTATGTATGTAACTGCTAAATGTACTTGTTAACCCTCTCCTATCGTATTCATAGGCCCCGTATACAAGTACTTCCCATGCCCACTGACCGAGTAGCCTACATGTACATGTATATTGGCATAAAGCCTGGAAGCCTGGAAGCGTGCAAGCCTGGAAGCCTGAAAGGTTAAGCCACAATACATCTATAGGCTAATATCCGTTCCTGGATAAGATGCAACATAGACACAGCAGCAGCTGTACTCTAACGGTTGCTTGTTGGATGATCTAGGCTACTATGCGAGGTTGTTCTAAGGCAATGATACATGTGCATGTAACTACAGTCGGCCTACTCTGCCATTTGTCTAAGCTCCGGTAAATACGTGATCAGATTTTCGCACACCGAGTCGAGTCCGTATGACAGAGATGCTTGCAGCCTGCGTGTATGTACATTGTACATATACATGTAGCTGGCCTACGTACATGCAACTTGTTGTTTTCACGAAGAATTCACGCAGAAGGAATAGGCGATACATGTAAGCGTCAGGTTTGAATGCATAATGCTATGCTTGCAAAATTAACTCTTCAGTCAACTAATGGTGTACATTATACGTTTGTTGTGGGTTGAGTAATCTGGGTTAAGTTTAACAGGCGTAGAACGCCAAAATGATGGTCATAGAGCCTTGGGCAATTGTATAAGATTATGCCTAATTTAAAAGGAGCAGGCGTAGCACTACGCATGAAAATCGATCATATGACTACGCGGTTTGGAGGACTGAGCTGTTGCACGGGATATTTTTGTGATAAAATGGTGCATTTTATAGTAAGAGCTGGGGCTATGTAGAAAATGTAATCTATACATATCTTTTGCGGAGCTACCCAAAATCTAGGGATCGGCCTAATCATTTTTGGTTGAATGGTATTACTGTTACATGTACATGTATGCAGCGTTCCGGAAGGGAGATGCATGTATGTATGTATGCAATTTTATTTCAAGCACAGAGGGCAAATAATAAAAAACTCAATTCAATCTATAAAACACAACCTGCTTGAAAAAGGAGACTAAAGGCCCTAGTGGCACTAACGTGGTTCCCATAAAATACGCTACAATCACTGGTCTGTACAATCAATACCTCTTTAAAATAAAATAGACTACATAATAATGTAAAATCCTATATTATGCATGAAAATAACATTTTAAACCATTTTGCAACATTTTAAAACAGGCAAGCAAAGAGGACAAGTCCTCCACGGACAGATTTGCTTTAAAAGATGGCTCTGGAGACGGGAGCCTTCGACGACCTGCTGCGGCGCCTCGCGGCCTCGGGGCGACTCGAAGCCTTCGCCCGGCTGCGCTCTAACCGGGAGCGAGCTCACTGGGCGCTGGACTGTAGGGAGGCGTTCACGGCCGCTCTACGGGTCGGGAGGGGGGAGAGGCTGCGGGACGGGGAGGGGAAGTGTGAGGGGAAGGCACGGGAGCTGAGGCTGGCAGGTGCGCGTTCGTGTCATATCGTTTTTCTTAATTCTTTTTTCGCTTTAAATTGCTCAATTTTGATTCTCGCTTTTGCCATTTTTTAAGCATCCCATTTTTGCTTCTTTCCTCGTTATACAAATTTATATTCTGTGTGAATGAGCGTTTGTAAAGTTCCTTTTGCTTCCTCTCGCTTCTTTTGGAGTTTTTTACAGATATATTTTTTTCGTACCCCATGGAGCTTAATTAGCCAGCTCAAGTTATGACCAATGATCATATTCAAGCTACATAAGGTAGATCGAATCCCTAGTTAATCTGTTAAATATTTGCTTGATTTTCAGAGTTGTACCGGAACACATCCAATTTCTGGTTTCAAATGTAAAAACAACTTGTAATGAATATTCAACTAACTGAGCAATATTTGAAAACTAAGTATTGCTCTTCTACCCTTTGTTGAATCGAATTCTTCTTACACGCATTTTGTTCGGGCATCCGTGAAATGAAATGTGTTGAAATTACAATGTTGCGGTCGGTTGTATTGCAGGTAACAAGCTCTATGCCGCCAAGCGCTGCAAGGATTCCCTTGCGAAGTACAACGAGGCTGTTCGCATGGCTCCTTCCCCTTGTCGTCTTTCATTTCCCTCTCCAACATCCATGGCACCACGTCACTCCACTTCCATTTCCACTTCCACTTCCTGTTCCGCTGCCACTTCCACTTCACTACATGCCCAGGGCGCATCACCAGCGCCAACCAATAATTATTGTACACCGGTTCGACCAGCATCTGAATTTCAGTTATCTAGCGCGCTGGAAAATTGCTGTGTAGAACAGAATGGTACGGTAATATCGTCGCAAAATGACGATGGGAAAGAGCTGTCACTGGCCTTGGCTAATCGCTCCGCGGCGCTCTTTCAGTTGAAGCGCTATGAGGCGTCCATGAGAGACGCAGATCTGTCCCTAGCCGCGGGGTATCCTGTGGAGCTGCGTCACAAACTGTTTGAACGCAAGGTGAGGTGTTTTCAACAGCAAAGCAGACACTCAGAGGCTAGGGCTGTTCTCGAGGAAGCTCTGAAGCAGCTGCAGCCGTGGAGGGAAGATGACATAGGGCTAAATCAACAACAGAAACGGGGCGAACTACAAGAGCAGAATCAAATAAATAAAATGCAACAAGAGAAAGAATGTGGTTCTCAAAAAATCCCGCAAAATTCTGAGAATAATTCGCTGGCAATTGAACAGAATCGGCAGAATGAAGACGCAAAGCAGCTGAAACAGGAAGATATACTTTCAGGGCAACAGACGCTCACTCAAATGGAAGACAACTACTCAAACATCAGACTGATGTTGAAATCCTACACAGATCAAACAAAAGGGAACCCTGCTGCTGCCATGGGGACCACTCCAAACATCACAGAAGGCGAAGCAAACAGCAATCTTGTTCTTAAACAATCTCTGCTGGAAGCCGTTGACGTTCGTTTTTCGGAAGATTGTGGCCGATACACGGTAGCCAAGTCGAACATTAGCGTCGGGGATGTTTTATCCACTGAGCTACCATTTGCGAGTGTGTTATATTCGGAGTTCTCGCGGTCCCATTGCCATCACTGCCTCGCTGTCATTTCACTGCTGTACCCGTGTCATCTGTGCTGCGCCGCTGTGTACTGCAGCCTGGATTGTGCTGAGAAAAGCTGGGAATCCTATCACCGCTACGAGTGCGGCATCCTCGCCACGCAACTTTCCCAGGATAGGATCGGAATAGCCGGGCACCTCGCGGTCAGAATGCTCTTCGCTGCGGGACTTTGTAATGTGTTGAAACATTTTGAGAACGAGGTGGATTTGATGGAGAATGCAAAGAATGATAAGAAAAGAATGGAAGAGGGATACCGGGCGGTGGTTACTGGGCTGGTGGGGCATGAAGAGAGAAGACCGTGGAAGGCGCAGTTGGCGATGTGCTTTGTGGCGTTCTCCTTATCACAGACAGTTCTTAGTTGTGCTGCTGAAACAACGACATCCAAAACAGACGATAGTCACTGCGTATTGCCAGAGAAGAAAATCTTGGATGAACAGGGTTTGCTGGGCGATCAGGATGAGGGAAAGTTACACTGCATTGAAGAGTCAAAATATTACGAGCTTCGTGTGTTTCTCGCTCTGCTGAGACATCTTCAGATAGTCGAATGTAATGCTTTTGTGGTTCCCTTTATGGAACTTCAATCACCTTCAATTATCAATGGGCAGAAAACCCAGCAGCATCAGCAGCAGCAGCAACAACAACAACAACAACAGAAGCAGGGCGGCTCCGATAGCATTCTCTGGCGCATAGGCATGCGAGACATCGCCCTCGCTATGTACCCCACACACGCGCTGGTCAACCACTCTTGTGACGCGTCCGTCGACTTTGTCTTCAGCGGCGGTCGTCTGAGCCTGACGGCCATGAAGACTCACCGGGCGGGGGAGGAGGTGACGGTCGACTACGGGAGGCTGTTCTTTGTGACGTCAGAGAGGGAGAGGCGGGAGTTCCTGGCGGAACATTACTACTTTGACTGCCGGTGAGCGTTGTGCTTGAGCGGGATTGTATTGTTTGTTTGAATAGTAAAGTACAGATTGGAGAGCATAGTGAATAATTTGATTTCTTTGCTTTGTGAAGTTATAGTAACCTTGGCCCTAATTGAATTTGACAGATATTCAATTAACAAATTTACGCCTATGCCTACTACTAGATAGTTAATTTTTTTCTTACTATGTTTGCCTTGCAAATTTAGTAATTTACTTAGTTTGGATTATAAAGTTCTTTACAATCTGCTTTTAAGGTGGACGGTTAAACTGTTATAGTCCGGGTTAAACTTTACAAGCGGTACACCCTCGGCTGAAGTGGTTCTGTTTTGGGCACCGAGGCACAGAAACGGACTGTCTACACGATAGGCCTTCATAATATATTTAACTCCCAAAACCTACGTATCTGTAAATGTAGCTCGGAGTGGTTTACGCAAATGAATGTTCCTTCTGTAAGAAAGTTAGATAACGACACGACGTCGTGGTCTGGCGCTAACTTGGAAAATGTGTATAGGTGATAGCCTCATCTGTTTGCCTTGTGAAAGCGCCCGCACACCCTTCGGTCAAAACGAAGACGAAGGAAGTTTTGTCCTTAAAAGACTCAAGTCCGTAGAGAACTCGTCGAGCCGCCGACTGCTTGCGGTCGCTTGTCCTGACGCGCAGACCTGACGTCATGATCGCTTAACGACGGATGCTGCACGCAGCATTCTTTTTGTTAAGGTCAAAGTGACCCTAGCGACGGCGGCTTCGGTCAAACGAACGCCACGGTGAACTTCCTTCGTTTTGACCGAAAGGTGTGCGGGCACTATAAAGCGTTGAAGTCAATACCTCTTATCATTAACCTTCGAGTCTCAGGAATGTAGAACGCTTTGTGCAATCTTGGCTTACTAAGTGTTTTCTCTTATCTAACTATGACTTTGAGCTTAGTAGTTGTTTAACGGAAAACTAACTAACTTTCCCTGTGGAAACACATTCTGTGTCGATCGCACGTTTTTATTTCAGTATATTTTTCCCCGATATTATTCATATTTTTATTTCAATCAAAACCACAAGGCATTTAACATAAAAATGAGCTGTATATTTTAAAACAAGTTCTATCAAGGACTGACCATAAAATATGATGAGGTTAATGTGCTTCGATTTGAATTGTAAACAGTGGATAATTTAAATAGACGTTTGAAGAATGCCAAAATTGGGTGCTTGAATAGATTTAAAATTAAATGTTTAAATATTCATTGAATTACATATAAGAATAACAAACTGCTGGACTCATATCTCATAAAATGTTTAGTCAGGAATATTATTATTATTATTATTATACAGTGGTGTTGAAATGATTACTACTTTAAATATTATTGGCATTAAATATTTGAATAATAATTTATTAATGCGCTCTGAAATATATGAATCAGCTGCAGGGCGTGTGGGAATCACTGGCCGCTATGGGACCGCTTGCCCTCCACCGGCCCCTCCTTCCGCTGCCCCTCCTGCTGCGCCCCCGTGAAGGGGGGAGTCTGCACGGCCTGCTCCCTACCCCTCAGCGAAGCCTCCATTAATGAAGCCGTCGGGTAATTGTATTCTTGTTTCCTGTTCTTTTATGTTAAAATTATTGTATTCGTTCTGCCCGTGTAACAAAAATTATGCTAAATGTGTGCATTCTTCACAATTTTCTGGTAAACTGCAACGATAATGCATCAACTGTGCGTATTACAATGCATATTAAAGTAAAGTATTACTTAAATATACCATATTACAGAAGTAAAATAAGTCACTCAACATATGTGGGGATATATAGTTCAATGCATTGTTTTACGGTCAGGAAAGATTTGCGCATTAATTTTATTATTTGACCGTTGCTTTCAATTTTTCACAAAATGTTGCGAAAATCACTTGATAATAAGCAATAATAAAAATATAATTTCATCAACAAAAATAAATTTGGGGTAGAATTTGCTCAGTGAAGAGTCGACATACTCAGTAAATGACATGTTGAATGGAAGTGAAGACTTCACTTAAAATTTCACTAGATATGCAAAATGGTAAATTAATAAAATCGCTCCACTTTCAATTATACACAATAATCATTGCGTAGCCAAATGTAATGAATATGATTTACTAAGTAAAATATTAATCTGTATTATTTATCCAACCCAATTTAAGCATCATTATAGCCTACAATCATTCTGGTTTCGATACGGTTTCTTAAATGCTCTAGCATTTATTATTTACTTTATCAGCCTAATACATGGTTTTACGTTATACACAGGGCCCTTGAATCCGGTTATCTGGCCTACGCTACAGCCATCCACCTGGCGGCCAAAGGAGAAATTACCGCTGCCGTGCCAGCAATTAGAGGCTATCTGGAGACAATGCAGGAATGGCTGGTGATGCCTTGGAGAGACTACTACAGCTGCCAAGCCCTGCTTCGTCAATGTTATCGTGTGCTGGCTAACAGCGAGCATTTGAAGGAACAGGTCAAGATCAGCTAGATATACAAGCTCCAATAGTCTGTGGTTAAAGTGGGGTGCAAAAACTCAGCCCCGAATCGCATCTGGGGGCTCCCCAAAAAGTTTCCACCAGAATCCCTGCCCTTCCCTGCTCGTGATTTTGAGTGGGGGGGGGAGGGTTTTTCAGCACGTGAGAAAAAAATATCCATCAGCTATTCAATTACTTAATTGTACCCTGACAAAAATATTGATGGGCCTTCACAAATTATGAGAGATCCGCGGGGCTCCCGATTTTACACTTTAATGATTGCAAATAGTAGTTGTATATAAAGAATCCAGTGAGGGTTCCAGACAGAAATATTTGAAGCAGAACCAACGCCATGGTTTTGTACTTCTGCTAACGTATAGAAGTAGCCTACATTTCATTATATCGTATTACTACCCCTGCAGGTCGGGGAACAAAGAATTGACCTGCAGCCCAGAGCTTCCCGGGAGAGTCGTAAAAGGCTTAAGAGGGGAGAGCAGATATGTGCTTGGTAAAACCGAGACCGAGGCCTAGAAACGGACTGTAATAGTCTTCGTTACTACACGCGGTCCTTATACTCGCAGGGGAAGAAGAAGAAGAAGAAGTTATATCGTATTACATCGGTCGGTTTCAAGCTTGAGCTTCATTCAACCATTTTGGAGAATTGGCATTTAGTGAATAGTGACTATAGTGGGCGCTTTTGTGTGACGGGTGTGTGTAGCGCAAGCGTGACACTAACGTGATGAAAATAGCAAAATGAAAGACAAATTTTGTTTGATGTTTAAATGTACTGTAGCCTGTATGCTATTGTATAAATGCAGTGCTCTAGTGATCAGCTTCATTGACAATAATATTGACCTTGCTACGCTTTAGATTTTTTGGACATAGACTCTTTGGTGTGACACGGCAGTGTTTTTCGCAGGATTTTTTTCTGGGGGGGGGGTGTAAAACTTTTCAGCCAGGGTGTAATTCCAGCTGCTCTTTTTCATCCTCAGTACAGAGGTCACAACCGGACAGAACACACGACCGGCGGGGGGAGGGGGATGCTAGCAGAAATTTTTGAAAAATCATTGTTAATAGTACTATTACTTCCCTCTTTCTTCTCTACCCCGCTCGGGGGAGCGTCTTACACCCCCCCTGCGGGGTCAGCTATTGGGGGGTATCCAACAAAAACTGGGGGGGATTATACTATTACACCCCCCTGGGGCGTCAACCTTTGAGGGGTATCCAGCAAAAAATGAGGGAGGTTAAACCCCCCCCGTAGGGTGGGTCTGCGAAATTCTCTGTGACACGGGTGTACTCGACGCTTTGTTGTAGTTAATAAACCGCGTGCAGATGACTTCTTTTGTCTAAATAAATTATTAGTAAAGACTTAGCTGATCAGTGGATTGACCATGTACTAAAGCTGCACTGTGCTGCAATGCAACCCCTTGCAGGCCATGGGAACAAAGAATTGGCTTGCAGCCCAGAGCTCCCCGGACGAGTCGTAAAAGGCGACTAAAGAAGAGGGAGCGGCTTCTGTGCCGGCTCTCCTGCACAGAACAGGACTGTATATAGTCTTTGTGCTACACACGGTGCCTAACTACGAAAAACTCTGACTACTACTACTGCTGCTGCTGCTGCTGCTGCTACTACTACTACTACTGCGCGCTGCAGGCAAAGTGCACTGCTTTATCGCAGATTTCTAGGTGCGCAGTAGCGCAAAGCGCAGCGTAATGAGAACATTTGCTGGACACTACACTCCTCAGGCTGAACAGAAGATCGAGCCAGTCTTAACTTTGAGGCTTGAGGTAATCTTCTTTTCGCTCGATGGCGCCTGCGTCCTAGTCTAGGCCTACCGGTGAAAATCATCAGATGTTGCTACTTTCTGTATGCCTATAGGATCCTTGCCTACTAACCACGCGTGTCGTTTAACGTATAGATACAGCAGTATGCCACTGCGCTGAGGCCATGCCATTGACGTAACATTGGGGCAGCTCGGTAGCTACGATCTTTCGGTTGATGGGACCCATTTTTTTAGACTGGGGTCAATAAATACACTAATTAATGTTGATGGAGCCAAGATATCGCGTAGGGTAAATACATGCAGATCTGTCGACTCTTTTGGTGTGACTCTTGCCCCAGTGGCCCCTATGGATACACGCCTGGAACCGACCCTAAGTTATAAACTTTAGACTTCTAATTTTGTATTTGACAGTTTCTAGATATGACACTAACCCCCGAAGCCAGATTGGGGGTGGGGGGGGGTTCAAATCCGCCAAACCTGCAGTGCTGCCCATGCGACTCATTTAAATTCCCTGACCTCTGCCCTATCCTTTGCACTTTCGCGTTGAAGGCAGACCAATTTAACCCTTAAATATACAGACCTTTTCTTTTGCTTTAGCCTAAATGCTCGTATCTACCAAGGGGTAGGTAGGCCGGCATTAGGGTTGCCAGATTTCACATCAGTCTAATAAGAGACAGAAAAATTCGTCAGGGTTTTATTTTATCATTACAATGCTATGTACAATAATGACCTTAGATCGCGCACTACGTATATATATGTATGTATATTGCACTTTTAATGCAACAAGAATATGTCATGCAAACGGAGATGGAAAAACATCATTTGCTTGAATCGTAGGTGCCGGAGAAGTGCAGCAGACTACACTACACCACGCCTCTCATGAGTAATCACGACTATGAGCGCATATAAAATAACAATTTAAATACGATATATGTAACATCGAGCGTAATCCGAGTAAAACGTTATGCGGGGCATGGAATGAAAAGAAAAATTGCTTCTTCAAATCGTTTTTGTCCACATGTCCGAATCACACATGTAGGTTTTTAAAAAGAAATTCAGCAAAGAATGACAGTTTTGTTACATCTCGGTACTAAAATTTGAGCCTTGGCCCAAATAAGGAACAATTGGCGTCCCTTATGCCCTTCATAAAGGACAAGGAACAAATGGCCTCAAATAAAAAAGGGACGTCCCTTAAAATAAGGGACGTCTGGCAACCCTAGCCGGCATGTATGCAGATTAGACTGGCTTCTGTAGTTACCATTGACGATGTGATCACCTGGGCCGGTTACCGCCGGTTAGGCCTAGCTAGGCTATTGTTTTTTTTGCAACATAGAAACAATCTCTCAAATGAAGTACAGGTCTATCTGTGTGCGAGACGGTAGTTTACATTACATCATAGAAGAAAAGCAGGATCATGATTTAGTACGGGGAACGTTGCATTCGCGTGCTATTGATAGAGTCGAAGAGTTGAATTTAAAGTTACACGTCTCGAACACAACAAAGCAATAGCCAGGGCTACCAGTGCATCAGAATTTTGTGAAACTTTTCTCATAGGCCAGCAATTTGGCCGTGATTTATAGAAACGCCAGTTAACTCGTATCGTGAAATTTTTTCCCGGTTCGTTTTCTCGCCTTTAGCTTATAGACTGCGCTATTTTAACGATATGCCGCAACTCAACCGTCGATAGCACACGATAACGGGAGGGGAGGAGGGTCGTACCCTCATATATCTGTAATTCGTCATCCAGTGGCGATTTTAAATGGAGGCCAATGACGCCAGGCATCCCAAGTTCACGGGCTTGCACGGTGTCATGTTGGCGTCCCCAGTTTCTTTGGATGGGTTATTTGTAAAGAATGGCCTATGGGTAATTCAAGAAATCTGTCAAGAATGAAGTGAAAATGGATAATGACTGTTAAGAATGGGAGTGAAATTTTGTTGTCCTGTCCCCCTCCCCCCCTCTACAGATCGTAAGTTCTGCACGGAAGGGGAAACCTTCCCCCCCCCTGGTTGTGACGCCATAACTTGTGGCGACATCGTGGCTTACACAGTTTAAAATTCCTGCAGCCGCCCCTACGGTCATCTCATGCAGCCACTCTACTCTTCGCTGCTGCACTCAGGCCGCCGCTGCTGTTCAAACGGATAATCGGAAGTGTCATTTCTCAGTGGTGCTCACTGCGGTGAGTATAGGCTAGTGAGCGAGCAGTGCACTGAGCACTCGGCAGCGAGAGCTAGAGAAGAGATCTCTAGCGTAGAGAGTAGCGCTTAGCTTAGCATGCTCTCTATAATAGCTACCGCGCACTGATTTGAATTAACCGCTACCGTACTGTAGTCATGGACAAATTCAAGGGAAAGGAACACGGTTGCTATAGTCAATATGTCTTTAATACCCCTAAATAGTTCATGCCCCGGAGTGGTCAATATGTTTCGTATGCTCCTATGCAGTTTTAAGCTAAGAAATGGCCCCTTGGCCAGTCATTCAACTGGTCGTTGAAAATAGAGATGAAGTCTGATCAATGTCGTACATTGCATGCTTTCCCTAACACGACCTTGGAAGTAGCAATGCAGGCTATCGATCCCCTTACAAGCGCCATGTAATGTGCAATACATGTAGCTTTAGACTGAAAAGGCACCCCCAAAGGCGTTCTCAATAGTTTCAACACCGCGCATAGTGTGTAGTTAACCATAAGTGCAATTGGATAGAAAAATGTGTACAGTTGTTTTTTTAAAAGTTCTAAAATCTATGTTGGTGAAATTTAAAAGTTTGACATTAAGTCTTATTGACTCCCGTCCATCTTTCAATCGTGACTCGTCAGTTTGCTGCGGCATGCAGTACAAGCTAAGCGCATGTATCCTACATCTGTGCAGCTGCAATTTTTTCTTAGCGAAAGCCCCTGCTGAAGACTGCAGCCCAAAATAGCGACACCATAATTGTAAGGTGCGTAGATTTCAGGGTGCGGGTGCTTGGCTAATGGCGGATCGACCTAGGTGGTGGCCCCTAGGTAGAGGGATCACTGTAGTCGATTTTCATGTAACACTACGCCTGCCCGCTTCATTGTTAGGCGAACAATTGATATGTTGCAGGCTTACAGCGTTATCATCGTTCGGCGTAAGTTACGCCACCTGCTGAACTAGCCGTGCACAAGTGAAGCGAGTAACATATCTTAGAAATCTTCCCTGCATGCATGATGGACTGGGTCGCAGTTCTCACGGTCTTCTTCCTCACAGCGCTTCAACGCACGGGTGAGTTTTTTGAGTTTTGCAAGTCAAGCAGATGGTGAAAATCATAGAGTTGCATTTGAAATTATTGGTTGTTAGTGCGTGCTGCATTGTGCCACTGTATGTGTAGTGGCGGCCAGGGGCGGAAACTTAGGGGGGGACAGCGGGAGACGGTCCCCTCCAAAATTTGAGATGGGGGGGACGGAGCTGCTAATATCCCCCCCAATATTTCATTCATAAACATCA